>JADEYB020000008.1:2356748-2368401 GCA_015832495.2 Alces alces
CTCCCCCACCCCATCCTCCCCTCCATCCTTCCGTCCATCCTCCCCCATCCTCCCCCTCCTCCCCTCCATCCTCCCCATCCTCCCCATCCTCCCCCTCCTCCCCTTCATCCTCCCCTGTCCTCCCCTTCCTCCCCACCCTCCCCCTCCTCTCCTCCATCCACTCTCTCCCTGTTTCTTTCTCCTTCTTTTTTTTTGTCTTTTTTTCCTTCTCTTTTTAGACAAAGTACTCAGTGTCTCCATCAAACCCATTCCAAACGTGTCATTTGAAGGGCCCCGTGTATTAATTGGGCTCTGGGCTCTAACTGAGGCAGACAGTCCTGTGTCCGTCATGCATGTGGACACAAACTAGTCTCTCATGTTTGGACACCTGTCAAAGCCTTGCCAGAAGCCAGGGACAGCCAGGAGTGTTGTGGTTTTCTTTTATCCCTGAATCAGTATCAAAAAGTACTGGTATGGCTGGCTCTTAAGTTTCTTGGATTTTTGAGATGTTTTTCATACCAGTTCCAAAGATTATTTTATCAGTGACCTTTGTAGACTAACTCTGCAGTAAACAGGAAAATATCCAGCCACTATGACTTATGTAATACTCTGAGATTGTCTAGACAGTGTGAGGAGGGCAGTGGATGGAGCGGATTCTTAGAAATGGAAAGCAAGTCAGCTGCAGGCTCCTCTACCATGGGGATGTCTGGGCCTTCCTGTTGCAGTCTGTCCGTCCGTCTGCTCTGCACTTTTGCTTCTCCACCCTTTGGTCCCAGGACACAGAAGCATTTGTTCATAGCCGGCTGTGTCTACCCTTTCTTCTGATTTAGTAATGGGGTGTAATGTCAGCGACGGGCTCATCCATCATATTTCTTCAGTCTCTGCACTGCCTGGAAAAGCTAATAGGTGAAGAGTCAAAGGTTTTACAGGCCAGGAGAACGTGTAACTGTGGAAGGTAGGCTGTGGGGCTTTAGCTACGAAGCAGGGAGACTTGAGAGGGAGGACCAACAGATACGCTTCCTTGATCACACTGTTATTTGCACACAAAACCCATCTTCAAGTGCTTTCCTCCTGCCCGTACACAAAACGGCATGCTTATAAGCCTGTCTTTATTTAGAGCATATTTACATGGTAGGTGTGAAATAAGACGTTATGAAAAAGACCCGATAATCTGGTCGTCATTTACTGAGAAATTGAGTGACTGTCCGATGAATGAATACATGCAAAACTACTGTCAGAAGAACTTTCTTCCTGAGTGAAAACAAAATAAATCAGAGGTCTGTGTCAAGGTCCATTAGGAGCTACAAGAAAATACAATGTAGGGCCCAGCCTGTGCAAAGCTTACACATTCATTTGGGAGCAAGGCGACGTGCAGATGAAGGTGGTAACGTATCACGTGGGCCCCTCGAAGGACCAGAGTGATGGGCTGATGGGAAAGATCATGTTCCCGCTATGCCCAGGACTCAGAAATGGGTCGGCGGGGGTGAAAACAGCTCTGAAAGGAGGGGAAGGTGAAAGTGTTAGTCGCTAAGTTGTGTCTCTGACTCTCTGTGATCCCCCTGGACTGTAGCCCCCAGACTCCTCTGTCCACAGGATTCTCCAGGCCAGAATACTGGAGTGGATTGCCATGCCCTCCTCCAGGGGACCTTCCCGACCCAGGGGTCAAACCTGGGTCTCCCACGTGGCAGGCGGATTCTTTACCTGCTGAACCACCGGGGAGGGAGGGGAGCCCCAGACAGACAAAGAGGAGGAAGGACAGATCCGTGAAGGTGGCAGAGGGTGCCGGCGGAGTCGTCAGGCAGAGGAAGCAGAGTCAGGCTAGGCTGGGTCTGGAGCCATCAGGGCCCCGCGGTGGGGTCTGGGCCACTGGTGGGGTCCCGAGAGCCCCGCAGGACGCCTGCCAGGCCTCGCGTACCAGCTCGCTGGGGCTGGAGCCGGGGCCGCTCCTGTTCCCGCTGTACCCCACAGAGGCCGGTGGGGCACGTCTGCCCCGGGTCTGCCCCCGCGCCCAGCAGACCAGGGACCAGGGACTCGTGTGTGTGAGCAGGTCACGTGCCAACACGACAGCAGGGGACAGTCAGCCAACGAAGGAGGGACCGTTCAGGGACTCGGAGCCCCTGCCGCACGTGGCTGCCGCGAAGCCCCATCAGAGGGACGGGGGCCCCTCGCAGCCGGGCGGTGTGACCGCAGACCCTCCCCGGGCCCTGGCCCTCTGCGGTCAGGCTCTCCTGGGCCCTGAACGCCCCTGGGAGGCGGTCGTGGGCAGCAGAGGCTCAGCCGGCAGGCGGCAGCTGGGCCCGTGGGAGCAGGCAGGGCTCGGCCCCTCTTCACGGCAGCCGTGGGGTGCTGCTGGACGTCTGGGTGAGATGGGTGAGTAAGATGCAGCGGCGCCTCTCCCGTGGAAACAGCAAAGTCGAGTCGCTGTTCCCACAGGGCTTCTTCAGGAACTCGTTTCAGTGACCGTGACCGGGGTCCCTCATCTCAGGCCACCTTTATCCGAGCCCACAGTCAGGGGTTGGAGGCGGCCCCCCCAGACGCCAACACCCCTCCACCTGGGGGCATCGTGCAGGAAACGGGTGCAGGGGTGCCTGGTAGGACTTTTCAACGCTTCCCGAAAAGACAGTAAGAGCAGGCTAGAATGGAAAGGCAAAAGGAGGAGGATATTAGGGATTTGGAGGCATTGGTTGGAAAACTGAGTCTTTGAATACCATTTATTTTGGAAGCATAACAACTTGTCACTTGCAAGGAAGATTCCCTCTGACCTCTGCCTGCTCTCTCCCCTGGGAAGAAGCTCAGCGGTTTCTGGCAGCGTTCAAGGATGGATGTTGACGGACACGAGCAATGGGGAGTGGGCCTGAGCAGAGACCCCCTGGCCCACTCCTGCACCCCTCGAGAGGGATGCCGGGGGTCTGATTAGTGGATTCAGTTAAGCCTGACCAAGAACCCAGGCATGTGGGCATCCTGCACTGTTCAGCCGCCTTACCTGGCACTATCTAGACAGAAACCTCCCCGGGGCCGCTGCACCAGAAACCAGGGTCTCCCCAAGAAGATCTGAGGGAGCAGGGCTGACCAGTTTTCTCCACAAACCTTTAAAAAAGAACCTCCCTCCCAGCAGTGACCTCCTCGCTTCATTAGGACCCCTTCCTCACTCTGAAGCCCCTCCATCCTTGGGCTCACAGAGGTGCTGAGCAGAGCGCGTCGCGGCTGGAGAAGAAGCCAGCTGGCCACTAGGAAATCAAGTCACCGGATGTCCCCTAGGCCCTGCTTAGGTCACGTGAGCTACCCAAGACAGAGAAGGTTTTGCGTGGAAAAACCTTCGCGATTTGATCCTTGGGTCTGGAAGGTCCCCTGGAGAAGGAAATGGCACCCCACTCCAGTATTCTTGCCTGGAGAATCCTGTGGGCAGAGGAGCCTGGCGGGCTGCTGATGGGTCGCAAAGAGTCAGACACAACTGAGTGACTAAGACTTTCACTTTTTTTCCCTACATCTGAAGCTAATGTGATAGTGTAAGTCAACTAGACTTCAATAAATAAAAATGCATATCACATATAGGATCGCTACCTTCATGTTTTCCACTGCTAACCAGCAAAAACACCTGGAAGGTTGTTCTCACTTCTCCCTGCTTCGATGGCAGGCCTGGAAACAACAAGAGTGTGGATCCATCTCTCCTTCCCAAGGCCCGAGGCCAAGGGCGGGGTGTCATCACGGTGCTGGGACAGGAGAGTCTCTGCTTTGTGCACGAAGAACCTTTGAACTTGAGCTAAAAATCTGAAAAAAGCACCGCCTCCTGCCGCCCTAAGCCAGGCCCGGCCCGGCTTCATTCCAGCGTCTATCCAGCACTCACAGGTGCTGACAAGACAGGTCAGGTGAACACAGACGCTCTCCAGAGGCCTGGGGGCCCCCGGAGGAGACAGGCCGCTTCCCCAGGAACCCCTTCTCCACCCTTGGCTGGCTGTGAAGTGAAGTGAAAGTCGCTCAGTCGTGTCCGACTCTGGGTGATTCTATGGACTACACAGTCCATGGGATTCTCCAGGCCAGAATACTAGAGTGGGTAGCCTTTCCCTTCTCCAGGGAATTTTCCCAACCCAGGGATTGAACCCAGGTCTCCTGCATTGCAAGTGGATTCTTTACCAGCTGAGCCACAAGGGAAGTCCAAGAATGGAGTGGGGAGCCTACCCCTTCTCCAGGGGAGCTTCCCGACCCAGGAATGGAACCGGGGTCTCCTGCATTGCAGGCGGATTCTTTACCAGCTGAGCCACTAGGGACTGGCTGGGCCCTGCTTAGCTTGTAGGAGCTGGATTCTCCTCGGAAGCCGTTGCCTCCTGCCCGGCGGAGTCGGGGTGTGCCCGTCTTCTCATGGTCCCGAGGACACACACCCCTCACGCTGTGCCCCTGAGCTCGCCCTGGACGGGCCTGAATCCCTCGCCTTTGCTGGTGCTGTTCGGTCACTCAGTCGTGTCCGGCTCTCTGCAGCCCACCAGGCCGCCCCGTCCCTCTCCGACTCCGGGAGTTTGCCCACGATCATGTCCATCGAATCCACTCCCCACTACGGTCTCCTCAAGTGGGAGCTGTCCTGGCCCAGGCCTGGCCCCAGAGCAGAAATCCCAGACGTATTTCACGACAGAACAGGTGGAATGGAGCACACGGTCCCCGGGGACCAGCTGTGATGGCATGGGGCACTCCAGAGGCTTCCAGGGGCAGAGCGTCCTGGAGAGTCTGGCGGGTGAGTGAGAGCTGGTCCAGCCAGGAGCGGAGAAGAGCCTCACAGGCGGAGACTCGGTGCAGGCAGAGGCGGCGGCTGTGAGCGCCTCGGCGGGACAGCAGGGCGCGGCCGAGAGCACGTCCCACAACGTGCAGGAAGGCCGCTGGGAGGAGGGAAGGGCAGCCCAGAGCCCGGAGAGCAGCCAGGCCATCGCAGAGGGCACCGGGGGGCGGCGGGAGGTGGCCGTCGCCGATGGGCGGACAGACGGACGACGTAGCCTGGCGGTTCGGACACCAGCGTCCCCAGGCAGCCCCACCCAGACCCTCCTGCAGAAACTCTCCAGAGGGACTCTCCTAGGGCCGGGCCTGAAAAGTCTGCCGTGGAGGGTTGGGTGGGCGCTCCAGGTCTTCCACAAAGGCCAGTGTTGCTGTTGTGAGGGAGGGAGCGGCTGGGAGTTTGGGGTTAGCGGATGCAAAGCTCTCACAGACATGGTAAGAAAAACAAGCTTCTGCGGGATGGTGCAGGGAGCTGTATTCAGTATTCTGTGATAAACCATCGAGGAAGAGAATATGAAAAAGCATGTGCTTGACCACTCGGTGGTTGTCTCTTTGTGACCCCGTGGACTGTAGCCGGCCAGGCTCCTCTATCCAGAGGAACAGTCCTGACCCAGGGATCGAACCTGTGTCTCCTGCCTTGGCAGGCGGATTCTTTACCACTGAGCCATCTTGGAAACCATGAGAAAGAATATAAATATATATGTTCTTGTGGCTCAGAGAGTAAAGAGTCTGCCTGCAAGGCAGGAGACCTGAATTCGATCCCTGGATTGGGAAGATTCCCTGGAGAAGGAAATGGCACCCCATTCCGGTATTCTTGCCTGAAGAATCCCATGGACAGAGGAGCCTGGCAGGCTACAGTCCATGGGGTTGCAAAGAGTTGGACGTGACTGAGCGACTTCACTTTCACTTTCATATATGTGTATGAATAACTGAATCACTTTGAAAAAGTAATCATTTTGCTAATTTTTGCACTTACAGCAGAAGTTAACACAGCACAGTAGATCCACTATACTCCAACTAAACAAATTTAAAACAAATCGTGCTGATGCCAACCTGTGTAGCCATCCTAGCAACCCCATGTAGGGGTCCTGCGTGGGCTGGTGTAGGACTGACCGGATGCGGCCTGGAGGTGAGGGGATGGTCCGGCATCCACCCTCAGGTATCGTGAGGTCAGGCTGACCGGCAGCCAGGTTTGGGGAGAACGGGTCCCCTGTCCCCTCCTCCAGCACGCTATCATCTCCAGGGTGGCCAAACCCCAGTGGGAGGGACGTGGATGACAAGTTCAGCACGTCCCCGGGAGACGCATCGCTGTTTCCACGGATGCTGTTTCCGCTGTTTCCACGGAGGCTGCCGTGGCACCGTTTTCATTCATAATTGTGGCAACACGGCTAATGGTTACTTCTCCGTCCTTCGCGTGGAGGCTTCCTCTGTAAACAGGGTCCTCGCCTGCCTCCTCGGCCTCCCTCCTTTTTTTGACACTCCAGCTGATCCCTGTCAGATTCTGGGCCTGTTTCTGCAGTTTCTCAGCTCTCCCAGTCTATTCTCCAGGAGCACAGGAAGGGCCTTCTGGGGCCGGGGGAGACGGGCGACCCCTTTGTGAGCATGTTCCTTCTTTGTATGCCAGCCGCACCCAAGGATGCCGGCTGCCTTTTGTCTGGGCGGCGGGCTGCTCTGTTGCCTGGCAACGAGCGGGCGCCTCCAACTTGAGAAACCACATTCTCTTCCCGTCATGCATGCGCTCGGCCAGAAAGACGGCAGAGCGACTGGGGAGTCCGCGTCCCCTCTCCCGCCTGGACCTCGCCTCCCGGGCTGGGTACCGCAGAGGGCCTCCTCGCAGCTGATGCCTGATAATGTTTCAAGGGACTGCTCTGTGCCGTTCCCAGAAACGTTCCCTTTCTCATTCTGTCTGGAAGGCGGCGGCCTTGTCTGCCTCGGGGAAGGAGGCGGGAGCGCTTTGGAAGGAGCGCTGTTTTCCACCGGCCTCTGGGCAGCCAGGCAGCCAAGGCCAGGTGTCTGCCCCGCGTCCTGCCGTGAACCTGTCAGGCAGACGGGAGCACCGGGAGCCTGGCCCCTTTCTGCGTTTCCTGTGTGGCTGGCCGCTCCAGGCTGGGATTTTCTTAGAAATGATGAGGACGAATAGGGTTGCTTCTCATCCATCTTAGATAAGACAGTCGCAGAACAGCCAGCTTGGCCGGCTGACACAGATCAGCGTAAAGTCCTTACCCGGTTGTTGCTCCCACCTTTCTGTTTTCCATGTTTCGAGACAATCAAGGTGCTCTGAAGCCGGGTGACCGAAGGTCAGGTTCCCTCGGAGTTTTATGAGTCCAGTGATCTTGGGGAGGAAGTAACAAAATTCTTCTAGTAAGTTAGCCACGTGGGTTGAGCTCATCCTCCCTGACAAGTATTGTGCTGAGATCCTATCCTCATCCCACGGGCATCCTGGGCAGGTGAGTCACTCACCTGATCTACCTACTGTGGCTCAGTGGAGGATGATTAAGTTGCCTTCCTGAACCCAGAGACAGCCTGGGCATCAAAGCCAGTGGCCTCCCCGGGAGGACCCTGCTTCCCGCAAAGTGGGGTACAGACGTGCCGTGATGCTGCGTCACCCCTGTCTGAACACACGGTTCCTAGTGCAGGCACGCAGGGACGCTTTGCTTAGAGCAGGGTAAAGTCGTTCCTACTCAGCTCAGTTCAGCTCAGCTCCCTAGCAGAGGGTACCAGCCACCCCGTGATCGCGAGCAGGACGACCAGCAACAGGCAGGAGCTTAGATCATGTCACCCGAGACCCTGCGTCGATGACCAGCAAACCCGAATCAGAGACTCCGTTGCCCACGACTCTCGTAGCGTTTGTTCTAACATGCGTGCACTCTGTCGTGTCTGACCCTTTGGGACCCCGTGGACTGTAGCCCACCAGGCTCCTTTGTCCATAGGATTTCCCAGGCAAGAATACCGGAGTGGGTCGCCACTTCCTCCTCCAGGGGATCTTCTTGACCCAGGGATCGAACCAGAGTCTCTTGCGTCTCCTGCGTTGGCAGGCAGATTCTTTCCCACTGTGGCACCTAGGTTCTAACAGTGCTTGCTTAATTTTTAATAAAAAACTGATATGTCTGTGTATAAGTAAGTCTGAAACAGCAGTTGAATCTAGTTGTAATGACTCCTGGTGACACCATTTTCTCCACTGCGTAATTTTTGGTTAAGGACCAACAATTCTACATAAAAAGGATACTGGATCGCTTTCCAAGCTTTAGTCCTACATCTGGAACTCAATTATTGCAGCTGCTTTTTTTTATTGTCCCATGCTATGTGTTAAATACAAACTATATATGTACTCTGATCTGAACTATAAAAATTTGCCACTAGGTATTGGACTAAAATCGCATTTTCCAAGAACAGGCTTTGATAAAAAGGCAGGATTTTATTAAAGGACTGAAAATATTTCATAGCCCTTCTTATATATTTGCCTGAGTGTGTGTGTGTGTAGACACAAATAGTATTGTCAGTTGAATTATGTTACCCCAAATTCATATTTTGAAATCCTAACCCCCAGTACCTCAGAAAGTGGCGTCACTTGGAAATAGGGTCTTTGCAGAGGTATTTCAATGATGATGAAGTCGTCAGGGTGGACTTTAGTTCAACTGGACGGTGTCCTTATAAGACGGGGAAACGGGGGCACAGAAGCACGTACACTGATAATGTCGCGGCGATGAAGGCAGGGACCAAGGTGATGCGTCTACAGGCCAAGACCACCAAAGACCGCCAGTCAGCTACGAGAGGCTGGGGGCGAGAAACAGGTTTTCCTTCCCGGCCTCAGAGGGAACCAGACCAGCCCACCCCTTGATCTCAGACTTCTGGCCTCCAGAGCTGCGGGACAATGTGTTTCTACTGTTTGAGCCGCTCGTCTGTGTAGGTTGTTACGGCAGCTCCAGCAAACCCACATAAATTTATAGATGACGGATGAATGGAGAGGTAGATGATTGGCAGAGAGATGATAATTAGATGATTAGATTTAGCAACCTGCTTTGTATCCACAGTCATTTTCTTTATACATAGAGAGTCGGACACCACATATATGTATATATATAGTCTGTTTACACATATGTATATATACACTTAAATATATATATGTGTGTGTGTGTGTGTGTCTGTGTGTGTGTGACTATCTATCTGTATGCCTGCCTGCCTACTCAGTCACTTCAGTCATGTCCAATTCTTTGCAACCCCATGGGCTGCAGCCTGGCAGGCTCCTCTGTCCATGGAATTCTGCAGGCAAGAATACTATAGTGGGTTGCCTTTTCTTTCTCTGTATATCTGTGTGTATCTATATAAATTTTTACTGAAGTGAAATGTGCATTCAGACAGGCGCACGTGCTGTAAGCGGACGTGCTGGCAACTTTCTCAAAGTGGACACACCTGTTAACCACCATCCGGAAAAAGCAAGAGAATATGACCAGTCCCCCAAGAGGCCGCCCTCACATCACAATCCACCACCTTCCCGAAGGTACGGCTATCCTTATTTCTAGTAACACAGGTTAGTTTGCTGATCCTGAAATTTATAAACATAGAAGCGTATAGTACGTCCTACTGTGTACCTGGCACTTTTTCCTATTGTGTTATGCACTCAGTCCATGGTGTTGGGTGTAGTGGCATTTCATTTGTTTTCACTGCTAGACAATATTCCATGGTATGAACATATCACACTTTATCTGTCATTTTACTGCTGAAGGTCATAATGTTGGCAACTTGGGACTCCCACGAATAATACTGCTGGAAATATTTTCGTTTAAGTCTTTGGTGCACATTTGTATGCATTTTAGGTGAACATATGCTTAGGAGGAGAATTGCTGAATTGTAGAGCATGCATATGTCGAGTTGTAGAAAATACTACCACTTTCTACCATCGTTTCAGCTCCACGGGCTCACCACCACTCATTCCAAATCTTTTCTTTCTTTTTCTCCTTCTGGCTTCCTTTCTTTTGCTCTCTGTGTCTCTCTCTTTCCTTTTCTTTCTTCTTTTCTATTTCTTATAACTGTAGCTATTCTGATGAACATGTACTCTTGCTTAATTTCGTTTTCATTTCCCTGCTGAGTTTGAGTCTCTTCGCGTGATCTCATATGCTTATTGGCTAGTTGGATAGATCCTTCTGTGAAGTAACATTTCAAGTCCAGACTTTAAAAAAAAAGTTGTTTTCTTGTTTTCCCTTATAGATGAGCAGGGAGTCTTCATTTATTCTGACAAGTCTCTCGTTAGCTATATGTATTGCAACATCTTTGGCAGCTTTGGAGTTTGCGTTTCCAAGGTTTTTGACGATGCTGTGTCTCGTGAGGGCTTTCCTCGCTGCGGTGCACGGGGACAGCTCTTCGTGTGGTGTGCGGGTTTCTCGCTGTGCTGGCCTCTCTCGTTTCGGAGCACAGCTCTGGGGCGCACGCGCTCCATTAGTTGTGGTGCACAGCCTTGGGATCTCCGCAGCGTGTGGGATCTTTCTAGACCAAGGATCAAACCTGTGTCTCCTGCTTTGGCACGAGGGTTCTTACCCACTGTACTTCCAGGGAAGTCCCTTCAAGTTTGTAATAGTATCAGTGATACAGAAGTTCTTCATTATAGTGAAAGTTTATCTCTCCCCCTCTTTCTGGATAGCACATTTTGCATTCTATTTTTCTACAATTTTGCCTACTCCAAGATCATAAAGATACTTTATATTTCATGTTTAACTACAACCCAGCTGGAATTTATTTTATGTATATTATGAGGTGGGAGTCATAATATATTTGTAAAACATGGACACTCCATTAATTCTGCAGCATTTATTGAAAAGCCCATCCTTTTCCCACTATATTACCGTGTCATCTTAAATTTATATTAAATAAGTGCATATGAATGGGTCTTTTCCCAGGTTTTCCTTTAGTTTTTTATCCTTGTGACAGTAACACACTATTTTAAAAACTGTAATAAAAGCCTTGATATCTTCTAAGGCAAGTTTTCCAATTTTGTTATACTTTTTCAATAGTATCTTGGCCATTCATAGTTTTGAAATGGCTGATAGTGTTTTGACTGAGGTTGTGTTGAGTCTATAGAGCAAATTACAGACTCTTCCAGCCTCTCATTCCATGAATATAGTACGTCCTTTTCCTCAGTTAGATATTCTTTGATTTATTTCTATAACATTTTCAACTTAATTACTATCATTAGATTAATTCCTAGTTTCTGTCTTTTTGATGTTACTATATTTTGTATTATATCTTATTCGGTTATTGCTGATACATAGAAGTAAAATTGGTTTTTGCTTGTGAACTCACCAGTGAAATGGCTAACTTGGTAAATTGATTTTAGTAGTTGTCTGTGGACACATTTGGGTTTTCCATAGGTATTGTCATCTTGTCTGTGAATAAATACACTTCTGTTTCTTCTTTTCAAGTCGTCGTACGTTTTCTTTCCTTAAGATGTTGGCTAGAAACTCAAGAAGACCTCTTCAGTAGAAGTGGCGGCAGCGGGTGTTGCTGCTGCGCGATCGCTAAGGCGTGTCCGACTCTTTTGGGACCCCGTGGACTGCATAGCCCGAGGAGAGCCCGATCTCCTCTGTCCGTGGCATTTTCCAGGCAAGAATACTGGAGCGGATTGCCATTTCCTCTTCCAGGAGATTGTTTCAACCCAGGGATGGAACCTGTGTCTCCTGTATCTCCTGCCTGGTGGATTCTTTACTGCTGAACCACCAGGGAAGTCCTGGTCTTGGGGAGAAACATTTAAATAGTTTACAGTGAAAAAAGGTGTTTTGCATAGCTCTTCAGTTCAGTTCAGTTCAGTTGCTCAGTCGTGTCCGACTCTTCGCAACCCCATGAACCACAGCACGCCAGGCCTCCCTGTCCATCACCAACTCCCGGAGTTTACTCAGACTCATGCCCATCGAGTCGGTGATGCCAT
>JADEYB020000008.1:2368546-2393939 GCA_015832495.2 Alces alces
TTGGATCTCCTTGCAGTCCAAGGGACTCTCAAGAGTCTTCTCCAACACCACAGTTCAGAAGCATCAATTCTTCGGTGCTCAGCTTTCTTCACAGTCCAACTCTCACACCCATACATGACCACTGGAGAAACCATAGCCTCGACCAGACAGACATTTGTTGTAATGCACCCTTATCAGACTAAAAAAAATTCTTTTTATTCCTAGTAGTTTTAAAATCACACATGTATGCTGAATTTTATCAAACAATTTATTTGTATCTATTAGAATCATCTGACTTTTCACAATATAGTGAATTACAATGATCAATTCTTGAATCTTAAATCAACTTTGTATTCCAAGAACAAGTCTTGGCTTGGTTTGATGGATTACACATCTCATATATGGACTGACTCAGTATTCTATACAATATTTAGTTCAGGGTGTTTGCATCTATATGAAAGTGGTGGCTTATACTCTTCCTCTCTGGTAACATCCTCATCAAGTTTGCTATTATGACTATGCTGTTTTCATAAAAAGTTGAGAAATACTCCCTGTGTCTCTCTGACCTGAAATAGTCTGTATAAGGTCAATGTCTTTTTCTTCCTTAGAAGTTTGGAAATTTTTACCAGTGAAGCCATGTGGCCTAGATGTTTGTATGGGGATGGGGAATGGAGGTTTTTAATTAATAAATTTATTTGTAAGATATAAAGCTCCTCAAATTTTCTATTATTTCTGTCTTCATTTTGTTAAATTGTGTTCTTTCACAAATTTACCCTTTTTATATGAATTTTCACAGTATAAAGGTTATATATAATATTCCTTACAATCTTTTCAAGGTCTAGAATGTGTGTAGTGATTTTCCTTTAGTGATATTCTTAATCTGGGTAGTATTTGTCTTCTCCTCTCTGTCTCCCATTCTCTCAGTCTTGTCAGGAACTTAAAAATTTTGCTACTCCTACAAGAAGAGCAACTTTTAAACATATCTATGATCTTAATTGTATATTTAGGTTTTATTCTTACTTCTTATTATTTTTATTCCCTTTGTGTTTTATACGTTTGGGTTTTCAAACTCCTTGGTCATTTACTGGGATTATTTAATAGTCAGCCTTTCTTCGTTCGTAATATATAAATTTAAGGGTATGAATTTCCTTCTGAGTCCGGTTTTCACCTCTCCTCACAAATTTTATTGTGCTGCATTTTCATTATGATTTAGTGAAAAATATTTTCTAACTCCCTTTGAGACAGCTTCTTTAACTCATAGTTTTCTTTAAGTGTATTACTTAATTCCCAATATTTGGCAGTTCCTGGCTGTATTTTTTAATTAATTTCTAGCTTGTTTCCAGTATGGCTGCAAAACACAATTTTTAGTTTTAATGTTTTGAGACTTTTTTTTTTGAGATGTGTTTTATGGCCAGCCTATTTTCAGTTTCATTAAGGGTTTATGGGCTCTTACCAAAATAATCATATTCTTCTTTTGTTGGTTGGTGACTGCTAATTTAATTTTGGGCGCAATTAAAGAGCACTTGTGTTCCTTGATTCATTCCATTGGCTTCCTGGAGAAGAAGAGAACTTTAAATTTCTGAACGCTTACGTAGCCCTCAGCAAGAAAGACAAGCTCTGTTCGTGGGACGTGCTATCAGTCAAGCCAAGTGGCAGCCAGTCTGGGGACAGATCTGCCCTTCATCCGAGGCAGCTCACACCCCTGGGTGGGGGCCCTGGACTTGGAGGTAGACTTGCCCTTCTCAGCAGAGGCGCACAGCAGTGTTCCAGGGTATTTTCCGCGTGCTCTTCTTCCTGTGGTCCTAGGTCCTCCTGTTCACCCTTCACTGTCTTTTCCAGTCCCCCCTCTCTCTCTTTGGCCGCGCTCTCATGGGTCCTTCTCAGAAATGACCGCCAAGCTTCACGCCAACAGCCTCTTAACTGGTCCTGTTGGCCCCCGTCTCACCTCTGCAAGTCAGATGGGTTGTAAAATCCACACCACCCAGGTCACTCCTTCCAGTGGCTTCCTAGGACCTGCAAATAAAGTCAATCGTGTCTCCATGACATCTGAGGCCCCTACCAAGCCCTTCCCCACATCCTGTCTCATCATCCCATGCACCGCATGTGTGGCCATGTTTAGCACAGACCCTCACTCTCAGATTTTAGGCTGTGCTATCGGTGTGGGACACTCGCCCCATCCTCACCAGAGCCTATTTGGTTTTTCTGTTCCAGCTCCCTCTGAGCACCCTCTCGGCTAACTCTCCCAGCCCCTCCCTGGCCCCACAGCTTGTCCTTTTCCGGCGATCCTGTCCTGTTTTGTTCCCACTGCTCTGTCTGTCCGGCGCGTGGTGTCCTGCGTCCTTCTCTGTCACACCACGGTGCTGGCTCCTGAAATACACAACCCTTGTTGAAAGCATGTTTTGGTCCCCTCCTGCCATGTGACTCCTTCAGAGTCACTTGATAAATGAATGTGGAATGGAATACCCTAGAGTCTGCTACTGCCCACAGTAACTTGTAAAGTATGCACACTTCTTAGAACCAGTTTTTCAAGTGAAATGAGTCATCTGAAGGTCAGGCTGTATCAATGTGATATTTTGTCAGTAAGTATGAAGCAGGAAGCTTTCAGCAGGCAGTAGCCCAGAGCTGGGGATAAACAAGATTAAGGAGAAAGGGGAGTGTGGGTCTCCTTCCAACTTAGAAGATTAGAATTTTCACTTTCTGTGTATTAAAAATAGATCTACTATCTGAAATCCAAGGATGTGGTTAGCGTGTTCCCTCCCCCACGGCCCCTTGGAGGGCTTGGCCTCTGGACCGCCAGCGTTTCAGAGTCTGCCTCTATAATCCTGAGCTCAGATGTATCAGCTGCAGCTTGGGATGCTTGAGATGGGAGGGATTGAGTTGGCAGAGAATAGTAACCAAGAAGGAGCTGAGACGGCTCTCCCAATTGTGTCTCGTGTCCTTTTCCCTTTCTGTAAAGAAGTGGAGTGAACTATTTTATTACACACCACGATGCAGCGGGCTTCTCATTAGCACAGCGCCCAGCCTGGAAACCTTGACGTAGGGGTCACGTCTGTGTGTCTTTCATTCCCTTCTTTTTCTGCCAACAACAGCGGCTATTTCTTTGCCTGAAATTGACCACAGCTTAGACATTTCATGTCCCGCCTGTCCCCTCTAACCAGCCCTTGCCTCCACTGTTTCCTGCTGGCTCTCGGGCCACCAGTGTCTCTCCTCTCCCAGCCACTTCGAGTGCATCTGCAGCGTGATCTTCCTTAATCAAGGGGTAATCACGGCACTCTGTTCTGAAGAACACATAATAGGTCCATAGTCTTTGGCCAACCGTGTTACATTTCCTCTGCCTAACTGTCAAGTCACCTCCTTATCCAATCCTGTGTGCTTCTTTTTGCCAAAATCTAGTGCAGAGTTTGCATGACTTGGTGGTTAAGAGGATGCATTTGGCTCCACTGTTGGTAGGCTCTGACACCAATGACGTCTATGTGCCTGCGTATCCTCACAGATAAAGCAGGTGTAATAATATCCCCTTACAAACCGATGGTGAAAATTGAGTGATGCTATATATGATGGTACCACACCTGGACTAAGCTGTAAATACGAAGATAATACTTACTGCAAGGAAGTGGATCTGCTTACTTCTACCAGCTGGTGTTTGCACTTTCCTCTCGAATTCTACAGAGTCTTCTGAACTCTGGAGCCTTTCAAGACCGTGACCACATCCCAGGTCGCTCACAAAGGTTAAGCTCTCCTCCGCGCTCCGCGCCCCCACCTTCTTAGACGGACTCTCTGCAGACTGACAGCCTAGCAGGTTCCTTTGTGACGGTTCATTTCTGTGTGTCAACTTGATGGGGACGTGGGGTGCCTGGATTATGCTTTCTTTTTGGGTGCATCGGCGGAATGCATTTCTAGATGAGATTAGCATTTGAATCGGCGGCTCGGTAAAGCAGCTCGCCCTCCCCCAGGTGGGGGCGGGGGAGGGGGGCCACCCAGCCGTCCCCCGAGGCCACAAGAGAACAGAAGGCGGAGGGCGGAGGAGTCTGCTCCGGGTGCTGCCCGCCCTCCAGGCGGTGCTGGGGGTGCTGGCCTCCACCCTCAGACTGGGATTCCTGCTCCCTGGTGCTCAAGCCTTCGGACCGGGACTGAATCACACCACCAGCTCTCCCGGGGGTCTGCAGCTTCCAGATAGCAGATGGTGGGACTCCTTGACCTCCATAACTACTTGGCCAGTTCCTCACAATAATTATCTATCATCTATCTATCATCTTGCTGGTTCCTCTGAAAACCCTGACTAATCTGGCTTGCAAGTAGTTTATGTTGATCTCCCCTAGCTAAATTTTAATCTTAATTTATTATTTATGAATGCATTTTCTCAGTGAGTATTTATTGACACAGTGTTCCTGGCTATGCAAACTTCTGCTCAGGGAACACATCCTTGGTCTACCTTGTGACCTGTTACTTTTATAATATGATAATAAGCTCACAGTCTAGAGCAGACTTACCCTTTTAGTATTAGATCACTAGTGCTTAGGTTACTTACATCCTGGAAGCGTCTGCATTTGCATTTTTTCACTTTCGGTAAACTTTCCTGTAGATATTTCTTTAGATATATATAAAATAACTATGTGTATAATATATGTATATATACATTTCATGAAAAAAGTGAAAGTGAAAAACGTTAGTTGCTCAGTCGTGTCTGACTTTTTTCGACCCCGTGGACTGTAGTCTGCCAGGCTTCTGTGTCCATGGCATTCTCCAGGGGAGAATACTGAAGTGGATACTGAAGTGGAACTTCTCTAGGAGTTCTTACTAACCCAGGGATCAAACCTGGGTCTCCTGCTTTGCAGGTGGATTCTTTACTGTCTGAGCCACCAGGGAAGCCCCTAATACTTTTCGTATAAGAATTCTATTCATATGTAAGTTCTATTCATGTATGAATTCCATATATGCGAGTTTGACCTCTGTATACATATACACCTATGCTTGTCTGCTGGCTCAGACAGTAAAGAATTCGCCTGCAATGCGAGAGACCCGGGTTCGATCTCTGGGTCTGGAAGTTCCCCTGGAGGAGGAAATGGCTACGCACTCCGGTATTCTTGCCTGGAGAATCCCATGGACAGAGGGGCCTGGTGGGCTACAGTCCCTGGGGTCACAAAGAGTTGGACACGACTGAGCGGCTAATGCTTTCACCCCGCATATTCTTACCTGTGAAAAACATTCGTTGGTTTAATGCCTTAGAGTTTTCTCTGTGCAACAAGTGGTTGGTCTTCACAGAAGCTCTGGAATGAGGTAGCCCAGAAGCCCCTCTGTGAGAGTCACCATGAAAATGGGCACATCAAGTGTCTAAGCAAGCCTTCTGTAAAGAGAATGACTAACTTTGTTTAATTCAGGATTTTTCACACTTATATGGCCCTGCACAATTTTTCCTAAGAAACGTAGTGCTAGGAGTTCTGATGACTAAAACTCTATCCCTAATAAGCAATTATTATGTGTTTGTGAAACTGAATGGACCCACAACAGATCCAAAAGATCAAATATTAAATAAATTGCTATGCTACCATGGCAATTTTACTATTTGTATAAACATACGTATGGATATGGACTTCCCCAGTGGTCTATATCTGGGCCAGTAAAGAATCTGCCTGCAATGCAGGAGACTCAGGAGACATGGGTTCAATCCCTGGGTTGTGAAGATCCCCTGAAGAAAGGAATGGCAACCCACTCCAGTATTCCTGCCTGGGAAATCCCATGGACAGAGGAACCTGGTGGGCTACAGTCCCTGGGGTTGCAAAGAGTCGGACACGACTGAAACTACTCAGCGCACACACAGACACACACACATGTATATATAAAAGTTAATTATTGATTAAGCTTATTAACTAAATTCCTAAAATTCTGTTTATTCATTCCCTAGCTGGTAGAAGTTAAAAACCATAATGGCATTCCTGTAATCTTCAAGTGTATCTTTTTTATTACCTGTCTTTTCCTGAAAATGTTAGGAGCCTATCTGATTTGGCAGTAAGTGAACTTGAATACTTAATAACCCAACCCCACATTGTCCATCATTTCCCTATTTCAGTTCTAGTTTCATTTCACTAGGAATTCTTACTGTGAGTGAAGTGTCTGTTCCTTGGTTTTTAGCCAGTTGAAAGAATGCACAGGCTTTAACATAAATTTGTACCCTAACATGGCCTTTCAGACGTGTGGACATTAGGAAAGACCCATTTTTTTTTTCTTAGGAAATATTGACAGCGTATCCTTTTGGGGTAGACAGAGTAAGGGGCCCCACCGGTGTCCAGAACATGCAGACAGGATAAAGTTGCTGACCGGCTGACCCTGAGACGGGAGAGTGCCAGACGACCCAGTGGGCCTGTGTGGTCGCGAGGGGTCCAGAGTCCGAGAGACGCCCTGTGAGCCAGGCTCCGCTGGCCGCTGCCGGCCTGGGGGTGGACGGGGGCACGAGCCGAGGAGCACAGCCCTTCGAACATCCTGACTTCAGCCCCGTGAGACCCAGCTTGGACTTCTCACCTGCAAGACACCAAGATAAAAAGTGCAAACTTACCACCAGGTGTGTGGTCACTTGTTCCAGCAGCGGGTGGCAAGTAACATGCCCCCTCCCCCAGCGACGTGGGAAAGGAAGGAAGTTCTCCTGAAAGTCGGTGCTGGTTTGGCTTCCCTTGTGGCTCAGCTGGTAAAGAATCCACCCGCAATGTGGGAGACCTGGGTTCAATCCCGGGGTTGGGAAGATCCCCTGGAGAAGGAAAAGGCTCCCCACTCTAGTATTCTGGCCTGGAGAATTGCACGGACTGCATAGTCCATGGGGTCGCAAAGAGTCGGACACGGCTGAGCCGCTTTCACTTTTCAGGCTATTAGAGATTTTTGCTTATCGCATGTATGCTCAGTCCTGTCAGTCGTGTCTGAGACAGTCGTGTCTCTTTGCGACCCCACGGACTGTAGTCCACCAGGCTCCTCTGTCCATGGGATTCTCCAGGCACAAATCCTGGAGTGGGTTGCCATGCCCTCCTCCAGGGGATCTTCCCGGCCCAGGGATTGAACTGGCATCTCTTATGTCTCCTGCATTGGCAGGCGGGCTCTTTAGCACTAGAGGCAGAAAAAAGGTACCAGAGTCCATGAGGTAGTCACAGGGCCTGACCTAGTCGTTAGCCCGGCACACCCCTCCCCACCTGCTCACATGGGGCCTGGGATCCCTCCCCACGGGCTTTGGCCCTGGTTCCAGCATCAGCCTGGGGCAAGAGGACACCCGGGTGGTCCCTGAAGCCCCCGAAGCCCGGCTCCTGCCGCCGCTCAGAAGCCCCTCCCCAGCTGTCTCCGCACTCCCTCCGCTCACACAGGTGAACTCACCGCGCTGAAAGTTCACTTCTCCGGTTGTGAACCTCTTCTATGGCTCGGTCCATTCCTCCGAGCCTCCCTTTTCTCACGGCCTTTTTCAGGACGTGAGTCGGGAGCCAGCCTTCCATCTTCATGCAAATCCCTCCCAATGCCAAACACCCAGGATTTCACCTTCCGGAACGTCCCCTCCGGCTCCTTTTCTCTCCTCCCAGCCAGCGCAAATCCCTGGGTCCGAGCCGCTCAGTGTCTGGTAACAGAGGTATCCCGGGGAGCCAGTGAGAAGCGTAGACTCTGCGCCTGGACATGCGGGACGAGGCCCCCGGGTCCTCTTCTGTGCCCATCGGCGTCCCCACCCTGCCCCGGCGGGCCCACGCTGGCCCTCAGGACCCCTCCCGCCTCCCTGCCCATGGTCCTCACGCCTCTGCGGGCTCCCTTCCTTGCCCCCGCACCTGCATGCCAGATGCCCTGGGCTCTCGCCAGACCCTTCTTCTGAAACTCAACCTGTTCTTCCGGCATCTTCTCACGCATCCACGTGGCTCCTGGGGTCACTGACACATCCCTGAGCCCAGACGCTGTGTCCAGCTGAGAGCTCGCTCCTAACTCCAGGCTCTCCGGCCTCCCGGCCCCGCCGGGCGCACAGCCCCCGGCCCCCGGGACCCAGCGCAGTCCCAGGCCCCACTCTGCTTCTGAAGGAGGCAGCGTCATCTCGACAGTCACCCTCGGGTCAGCTCTGATTCCTCCTCTTTTCCTTATTCTACGTAGTGACCAAAGCCTGGCAATCCTGTTTAACGGGGAAGCCTGGTGTGCTGCAGTCCACGGGGTCACAGAGTCCTGGACCCGACTGAGGGGCTGAACTCGACCGGGGCGCCCCCAGACCTGCTCATCTCAGGGGACTTTCCTGTGACCCTCCTCCCGCCCTCTGGGGCACAAACGTGGTGCATTTCTGTGGCCACCTCCACGGTGGCCTTAACTGGATTCTTGTCCCTGGTGTCAGTCCATGGTGACCTGTTGTCTTTAAAAAAATACTTAGTTCTGTACGTCCCTTAATTAAGAACATGCAGTGTCTCCCTGTTACCTATCGACCAAGGTCCAAGTCTCTGTTAAGACAGTCACGTTTGCCTCTCATTTCTTTTAGTCTCCTCCTCCTGGTCTATGTTTTATATCAGTGACTCTTAACTCTACCTGCAATTAGAATCATCTTTGGCGATTTAAGGGTGGCTGGCTGGTGGCTCCGTGGTAAAGAATTCGCCTACAATGCAGGAGGCGCAGGTTCAGTCCCTGGGTCAGGAAGATACCCTGGACAAGGAAATGGCAACCCATTCCAGTATTCTTGCCTGGAAAAATCCCACGGACAGAGGAACCTGGTGGACTAGAGTCCATGGGGTCTCAAAAGAGTTGGACACGATTTCGTGACTAAATAACAACGGTTTTTCTAGAAGAACCGGTTGAGTTTCAAAATTGATACTTTAAGACAATCAGTGCCTGAGACCTGCCGTACATCAGAGACTCTGGGTGTGGGGTGGTGTAGACATTATAATAGGACTAGACAAGACTTCTTGAAATTCAAGGCCATACCACTTGCCATGGTCTCTAGCAGGTGGCATCTTAAGTTCCTACCCTAGCAAAGAATCATCTCTGTGAGGGAAATGAAAGAATATTCTTTCCTCTGCAAAGACAGTCCTTCTTGTAATAACCATAATGGATTTCACTTTCATTCCAGCTTGGTAAAGATGAAAGTGAATCTAAGAAGTTCAGTAAAATATGATCTTCCAGGAATTAAGACTTGCCAGAGGATGCATTAACTTAATTGGTCTGTATTAATAGAATCAAGCAAGTAAGCATGGTCTTCACATGTATCATGAAAGGATATTTGTTGTGTAGATTTAAGAGAAAATCATAAAGTGATTTGTGCATGTGTGCGTGCATCCAAGGATGAACTACCCGTGTGTGTGTGTGTGTGTGTGTGTGAGAGAGTGTGTGGGTGCAGTTGTGTGGCTGCAGGATCTTGAATGCCCTTTTTCATACTTCTTTGTCTCTGAAGCCTGGTGAGCACAGCCAGGAAGTCTGAGCAGGGACCAGCCACACCCTGATCATTCGCCAAAACCAGAGAAGGGGGTGCTCTAGAACCAGGAAGCTCGAAAGGCTCTTTGAATTGATCTCCCTGGTGGTCAGACAGTAAAGAATCTGCCTGCAATGCAGGAGACCTCAGTTGGATCCCTGGGTCAGGAAGACCCCTGGAGAAGGAAATGGCCACCCACTCCAGCATTCTTGCCTGGGGAATCCCGTGGACAGAGGAGCCTGGTGGGCTACAGTCCACCGAGTTGCAGAGTCGGACATGACTGAGCGACTAACTCTATCACTCTTTCCCTCCTGAAAACAGAAAAACTCGCCTCTGGAGGAGATGAGCAACAGAAACGGACGGCAGGATAATCTTACACAATCTTATTCTCAGATACAGTAGCGTAAGGAAGGGGAGTGATGTTCCTACAGAGAGCCCCTGACAGGCACACCCACTCAGGACACCTATAAGAAACAGCACTCATGATGCTTTGGCGTCGACCAGAAGGGATGCAGGACATGACAGAAGATGCTAAAGAATGGCGTAACTCAGGGTGAGCGCAGCTCAGGGAGGCAGGGACCGTAGTCAGGGAGGAAGACAAAAAATCATTCGGGAAGTGAGGTCTAAAGCAGAAGAAATAGGCAAGAAGAAGGGAATGTTTTAAGATCCCAAAGAAGAGAGTCAAGACAAAGTGGAAAGGTTGAGACAATAGGCAAAGAAGTTTCAAAAGAAGTACCGCAGAATTTTCCGAAGGGGAAAGCAATGAAACAAAGGGTTAGAAACGAAACATCAGTCCATCTTCCCTGAACTAGAAAGGAAAGCCTGTACTACAGACTGAAACGAGACCCAGCTTTCCTGCGGGGGTGAGCCCATAGGACCAGCCGGTGGGTGACGACAAATCGAGACCGATTTCACGTGTTTGGCTTCTGTTCATGAGAACAGCATGAGGATTCCAGGACATCAACTTGAAGAACAAGCCAGTGAAGAGAACGAAAATTTCAAAGCCCTTTACCTAGTTTTGAAATGTGGAGCCATAACATTGCTGTGGTTTCTATACTTAGGAAAACTCACTTTCTGTTTGTGATGAATTTATCCAGATGCTCCATCCAGACAAAGAATCTCCGCAATGGTGGAGCTTGTCCACTGAGCATGCTGTCTTTCTGAAAGCGTTATCCAAAGACCCTTCAGGGAGGAGCTGGACCAGCGTGGTAACATCAACTCTGCTCCCACAGCAGTAAATTAAGAAGCTCTGAGGGCAACCCCGGAGGAGGAGTAAGGTCATCCTCCACTCCCTTAATTAAAAGAAAACAAAGCTGTGTGGGCTGACGTGTTTACTTATGCTATTGACACGTATTTCTTGTTTGGAACTGTCACTGGATTTGGGGTCACTAATGTTCACACCTGCCTTCCTTTTCTGTGACAGCTAATTTCATCGTCTCACAGTGAATGCTATCATCTCATGTCACAGTCACTCTGGCACTTGTGATGTTCCCTTATGCTTTTCAAAGAAGCTAGTAGGACCATGGGACCCAGCAAGATGAAGAACTGCAGATTTTTTTTTCAGCTGTGAAAGAGAAAGAAGATGTCTGAAAAGTTCATTCTAGGCTCTCTGAACACAGCTAAATGCTCTGGCACCAAAGTTGGCCACTTAGCAAGTTCTTTCTGCATACAGCTCGGCAGTAGAAACTGCTACAGATAGTGCGATAGAGTCTCCTAAAGGCAATAAAAGTCCAGAGAAAAATTAGTTCTCCATCTTTTAGATCAGAAAGTAGGCAAGTTTGAAATATGTTATGAACATTTTCAGTATGGGATTTCTCAAGAAAGGGAGCTGACAAAGGAAATAGGTATTTTCTTATCCTGGAAATAAAACTGGAAAGAAATAAACAAGAGTTATTTACTTTCTTACCTAATAAGTAAGTCAAGTGTAAAGTCCTATAGGTGATTTTCCAGAAAGGGTATTATAAATAAGAGAATTTCCAGAGAGGGCGTTACAGCTAAACCGAATGAGCAAATATTTGGGACAGACTGTGTGCAAAGTATTCCCCCGCCCTGGAATTCCACAGAACATAGTGGTTTCTTCAGAAATAATAAAGGGCACTACACTAAAGCCAGAGGCTAATTTTGACTTTTAAATATTAAAATTTAACTTTTGACTATTGTTGGTAGATGCCAAAGTACACAGTATCTTAAGGACTTACTCTGCTTGTATGGAAACGGAGGAAGAGTAAGAAATTATTTTTCTTTGTAGAATTTAAATACATATATATTTTATTGAAGTATAGCTAATTTGCAATGCTCTGTTAGTTTCAGATGTACAGCAAAGTGGTTCAGTTACACACGCATATGTGCATATACATATATATACACAGTCCTTTTCAGAGTCTTTCCCGTGTAGGTTATTACAGACTGTTGAGTAGAGTTCCCTGTGCTGTGCAGGGGAGGAGGGGGGGCTGCTGCTTAAGGCACAGTTGGGAATAGTCCCTAAATAAGACCTGGGGATTTAATGATCACAGTCTCCAATGCTGTACCATAAACTTCAAAATTGCTGAGACTAAGGTCTTAATTGTTCATACCACGAAAAAGGAAATGACAGCATGTGACAGGATGGAGGTGTTAGCTAACCCTGAGGGGGACTCACGTTGCAATAAATACACGTATGAAAGCAAGAAGTCAATACCCCTTAAACTCACATAGGTTTTATGTCGATTATATCTCAATTAAAAAAAAAAAAAAAGACTTTTGTCCTGGAAGTGACATCCAGGTCCTGACATCTATCACCTCTCAAGAGAAAAGATGCCCTTGTAGTGAAAAGTGGCAATTTTGACTACAGAATGAGAAGCCGTGGCTTTGCATCTGAGAGTGCGTAGAAGTGAGGATCTGCCTGGTAAGGCCCATCTATACCTGTTAGAGCAGGAAATTGAGTGAATGTGACCATTTTGATTCTAACTGACTCTTTGAGCCCCCAGCTAACTCCTGCTTAACACCATTAAGTATCAGTGCTGATCTGCTGGGAGACTTTTGTTTCAATAACAAAGCAAACCCATGACTTGAGCTGGGGAGCATCTTGGACCACCTCACACCCCCTGAAAGTCAAGGTCCTATGAGAGAAGAACAGATGCTGAGGACCGTTCTTGGCTGGCACCTTGGAGACGCGATTTGACCCTAGAGGATTCTTCGTGTTTAGGAAACACTTGTGCTATGTTGAAACTTGCCTCGGTTTTCTGCTGCTGCCCAACTGTGCCATGAGGTACATTGTTTTACTCTTTCACTAAGCATTCCAAACAAAAAAAAGAAAATTTGGCATTTTGGCCTATTAATTTTTAAGAGGTTTGTGATAAGTTAAATCAACGGTAGTAACAGGCTTTGTCTCCAGACAGTGTGGCACTTTGCCAAGAGAAAAGATGTCAGGTTGACAAACGTGGATGTAGATTACTACTCTTTTTAATTATCCGCTGTGCAACTTTAAGTGGCTTAATTGACTTCTCTGAGCTGCAAACTCATTCTTTGCCCAAATATGAGTGGCTACACCTCCTGCTGTAGAAGAATCAAGAGAGCAGAACCCCCAGGAGGGGTTCAGGAGGTTCTCGTCTTATCTTCTTTGTCCTTCGCTCAGCCTTGTGACCTCATGACTGTAGATAATTGAAAGGAGGCTGCTGCTGTTGTTTTAAAGTTTCAGGGGATCTGTGTAGGTCTTGGGTCAAGAATCAACTGACCCAGGATCTTCCTGCTCAGGAATGTGCTGACGGCTGGCTGGACGGTGGGCAGGAGGGCAGGGCAGGGCAGGCGAGCTGGCCCAGCGGACCAGATGGAGCAGAGAGCTGCCCTTCTCCTGCGGTCCCCACGGGAGGGTCCTGAGCCCCACCTGCCAGCCTGGCCTCCATCCTGGGCTTCCCTTGTCCTGTCTCAAGGGTTTCAAGGGTTTCAAGGCCACTGGTCACCTGGGGCCGGCACTCAGCCACCCAGAGCTTTCTCTCAGGCACTGCATGTGATTCACATCCTTCCCCAATACGGGAGAGACTGGATTCCTTCCGAAGCAAGGGGGCGGGGGGTGGACACTCAGGCTAGAATTCGCACATGTTTTGAGGTCTGTTTAGTTCTGCTGCGAGCTAGCTGGGTTGCACAGAGTTGGACACGACTGAAGCGACTTAGCAGCAGCAGCAGCTGGGTAAAAGCCTCCTTGAAAGCATTTCATTCAAACAGCTTTTACCCAACAAAGTGTTGTGTATTTTAAAACGAAAACCCAACGGGAGATGGCCAATGGCTCAGGGTTGGTGGGTCAGGCGTGGAAGCTTGGGGTCACCCAGCTGACATCTGGCCAGTGTGGATCCTTCCAGGCTCAGTCCGGACACCTCGGTGCTGGAGATTCCACCGAGCACACAGTGAGTCTGCCTGACTCGAGCTCTAGTAGAGTTGGGAAGATTCGCGGTGAATTAAACACCTCTGATGACTCATGCCCTGGAGCGTGTTTATAGAAGGCAATGCAGCAGTTGGAGGCCGTGTTCCAGGCTGCCCTGTGAGAGGGCAGTGGAGACCTCCTCTATTTTTAATAAGTGAGGTCATGGAGTATTTATATGTACCCTTGGGGCGGCCCCAGCACGAAACAGGAACGTAAAAATGTACACTTTAGTGACCCTGTGGCTCGCCAACTTCCAGTTTCATTACATTTAAGCCTTTTATTACTTTGGTAAGGCAATAGGGAAGAGAAACAAAAGAAAAACCTTCATGGATGAAGAAAGCATTTTCTTTTCACCTCCCTCCCAAATGTCATTTTCTTTATTTAAAAAGATCAACAGACGTGGTCTATTCAGTCCATGGGATACTATTTGGTGATTAAGAGAAATGAACTATCAGCCCACAAACTGGCATGGAGGAATCTTTTTAAAAAACTCTCCCAGAGCTTTCACTTTTACTTCTTTTAAAAAAAAAAAAATAAAAACTGTGTACTGAAGTATAGAGTCGATTTACAGCATCATGTATGTTTCAGGTGTTCGGCGTAGAGATTCAGAGACAGTGAGAGACAGCCCTACTCCCAAGAGACTGGGCAGAAAGGATGAGTCCTGTAACATGATGAGTGCTGTGCAGAAAAGGGGATCTTCAAGGGGGCTGTTCGGGGCAGACCTGCATGATCAGCAGGAACCAGCCAGACCCAGAGGAGGCAGAGGGCAGGAAGGCTCCCCAGCCGGCCCCTCAGACGCCCTCCGGCAGCCCTCCAGGTGCCCAGTGGCTCCCCCATCCCCAGATTGGCTGGACATCCCGGTGACAGCCAGGGGCACAGAGACCCTTCCTCACCCTCCAGCGGTACCGCCCTCCCTCCAGGGACCATCCATCACTTCGTGGATTATCCTTTAAGAGACCATCTCCAAAGTCCTCTGGGGCTGTTACGCTGCAGGGTAAGCCTGTGGGCCATTCGAACCATAACATCTAACACTTCTAACTCACCTGGTCACAAAGCATCACAGCCGCGAGGGGTCTCGGGAAGCCTCCATCCCTTCTAACGCTAAGGACCGAAGGCCTGAAGTCCAGTCTGGTTAGTGCTGTCCCTTCACAGCAAGGCTATTACTCAGAAGCAAGGTGAGAAGGACAGAGGAAACTTGGGGAGCAATCGCTTCTTTTGCGCACCTTCAACCTGAGTGATAGTGTGTTTATCACATCAAGGGCACGAATCCTCAGTTTTGAGATCAGCCCGTGGATTGCCATGTACATACACAATCCAAGCCGTTCTTGGGATGCACCACCACCCCAGACTCCTGCCCAGGTGTGGAGACTTCTAGGGGCATGTCACATCCCCCTGTTTCCTAGAAGCGAGCCTCTGGATCAATGGTCCCCAGCCTCCGCCAGAAGTAAGACGCAGGGGTGCTGGCTGGGATCCCTAGAGCAGGTCCCAGCCCGCTAGCAAGGACCGAGAGCCAGCCCCTGAACCAAGCACCTTGGTTTCGTCTTAATTCACCTCCTAGGCATTGTCTGTTGCTTTCTGTTTGCTGTATTAGTTTCCAGTTTTCTTAAAAGAGGACAGTGCCGTGCAGCCCTGAATGTGCATTTGGTGGCTGTCTCCATGGCTGAAGGGAAAACAGGGCTAAGTGCCCCGGCCGCCCTGCAGCCGGAACCTGGGCAGCGCGGCCGGCCGGGGACCCCGCCACCCAGACCAGGGGCGCGTGAGATGCAGCCCGTGCTCCCCACGCAGCCGGCCTGCCTCCTGAACGTCAGAGGACCAGCGCAGACAGAGCGCCTTCAACACCAACAGCCCGCGGGGTTTGGGCTGGCTGGCTGGCAGCATCCTCAAGCAGAGTGTCTTTAGAGGGCAGGTGGAAACAGTGGCTCCAAGACAGAAAACCACCACCAACAACAACAAGAACAATGAAAAATCCCTGTCATATGAAGATACAAGCTTTCCAATCTCAGGCTTTTCAGTTAGTCTCATCACTGTGAAAAGCAGAAGCTCTGTTTTGCCGTGTGTCTGCCTGTCTCGATCTCTCTGGTGTCCTGTTTCGTCTGCAAACCCCGCGGGCTGTTGGTGTTGAAGGCGCTCTGTCTGCGCTGGTCCTCTGACGTTCAGGAGGCAGGCCGGCTGCGTGGGGAGCACGGGCTGCGTCTCACGCGCCCCTGGTCTGGGTGGCGGGGTCCCCGGCCGGCCGCGCTGCCCAGGTTCCGGCTGCAGGGTGGCCGGGGCACTCTCACCACCACCCAGACCAGGGGGCCTTTCTCAGAGGAAGGAGTGAAGCCAAGGGAACATGCAGTTGTTGCAAATGAGAGGAGCTGAGACCAGGTTTGCACACAGGTGTGTGTGCAGCCCAGACAGGCCTCGGGCACCAGGGGCTCCCAGACTCCACCTCTGCGAGCCTGTCCCGTTCCCAGGGGCGACTGTGGGCATCCTGGGGGAGGGTGCAGGCAGACGGGAGGGCTGAGGGCAGGAAGGGTGGTCTTGATGATGCCGCTCGGGGTGGGGCTCCTCTGGAACTCACACGGGTGCTGGCCGTCCTTCCGCTTGTCAACTGTGTAGCTGCCTCTGGATGTCGGTTCAGATAACCCATCTGGGATACCATCTCTACCCCTCAGACCCTCTGCGAGCCCAAGACACTTCATCCCGAATGCGATATCACCAGGGTCTGTCCCCTGCCTGCTCCATCACTGCTGAGTCCTGCAGAGCAGAGGCCAGTCTGCAGCTCTGTGCCCCCCAGCCCGGAACAGTCCAGCTGCTCAACGTGGAGAGGCGAGGCCCTACCGCGCAGCACATACTCGGTATCCTGGGATAAAGCAGGATGGAAAAGAACATTTAAAAAGAATGCACATATGTGTAACTGAGTCACTATTGTACAGTAGAAATTCACACAGCCTTGTCTCCAATAAAAAGCAATCTAAAAAATAAGATGCTCACTCAAAAAAAAAAGAAATTAACACAACGTTGTAAACCAACTATATGCAGTCTGCTCAGTCAGTCGTGTCCAACTCTCTGCAACCCCATGGACTGTAGCCCATCAGGCTCCTCTGTCCATGAGCTTTTTCAGGCAAGGATACTGGAGTGGGTTGCCATTTCCCTCTCCAGGGGATCTTCCCAACCAGGGATCGAACCCGGGTCTCGTGCACTGCAGGCAGATTCTTTAAAAAAAATAGAAATGCTTGAGATGGACAAGAGGCCGGGGCTCATCCAGCAGGATGGGGTGCTGGCCCCAGCTTTGCTCTCACTGGCCACCCCCCCCCCCCCCCCCCAAGCTAAGCACTCGGCTCCTGGGCCACAGGAAGTAGACCCACACACCACGGGGGCTTCATTGTCTCTGCGAGGAAGCTAATCATCCCTACACGGTCTTCCTGTTTTCTCTGAAATGTCTCTTGTCTTCCATAATTATATATATTTTGGAGTACTTCCTGTGCCTCTGTTCTATTGTTTGCTTGATTATAAAAAAGAGGCTGCCTTTTTTTAGACTGAGCTATGAATTAGCCTATTGCACTAAGTTATGTAACAGGTATCATTTGACACTGAATAGAAATTTTGCATTGTCATCGCCTTCCAAAATTTTATGATGTAGCAAAAACTGGTTTGCTTGGGTTAACTGATCCACAATATAGTTAATTTATTCAAGAGAAGTGCCCTAACTTATCCTTTGATCATTCATGATTTCATGAAAATGTCTTTTTTCTGTCAAACATGGATATGCTGAAGCTTCAGCCACTAAGGAAAGACATTGTAGAAAAATATCTAATGACAATAGAAAAAACAGGCCTTACATTGTATATTCAATAGGAAAGTGTGTTAGAATTTCTGTTACATTATGATCCCCAATGTGAGAACAGCTGGTAATCTGCTCTGGTTGGTTGGCTTGTGAATGATTTTCATTTCCTTTTGTATGTTTCTTTGGATTGGTGTTTTCTGAGATGAACAGAAATTTCCTCATATCAAGGGGGGAACTGTTTTTAAAATGTTTGGCATTTTGGAATCTTAAGCTGTGCATTTGCTTGACCACCTGGAGAGTGAGGAGCCCTTAATTCCCAGGAAGACCAGGAGAGCTTCACTGCTCCCCAGAGGTGAGCAAATCCTCCCCGCTGCTCTGGGCTCACAGCAGGAGGGAGGTCACTGGGGTTCAAGGTTCAGAAGCTGAATTTGGGAAAGTCCGGAGTGCTCTGAACTCAGAAGTCATCAGTGAGCAGGAGAAGCTGCAGGCCCAGAAGGGGTGTCACTTCAGGGGCTCACATCTTCAGGGGGCTCTAAGAGAACAGCCCCCCAGGAACACTCACTGGGTGTGTCATGGAAGGCCACACCTTCCGCGGGGACTCTACCAGCGCCCAGCGTTGCCCGAGGAGGCCCAGCACCAGACGATGATACGGCTGACCCGTAGCTCCCGACGACACACGACTGAAGTGAGACAGACTCTCCCATCACGTTCGCCAGCTCAAGATGCTCTTTTCAGAAATAACAATTTCCACGCGGAGGAGAACATTTCCAAGTGTCTGCTCCATAAACCAGGCATTTTACATACGACTTTCTGTTTAATGTCTTGAAAATAAATAACATCCCCATTATACAGATGACAACAGTGAGACCTGGGGAGTAGTAGCCCCAGAGGGAGGAAGAGGCAGAATTATCACCCACACCTGCCCCCAGGTCTGTCCAACCCTACACCTCCTCACCACCTTGCACCCCATCAGCAACAAAATGCGGTGGCTACACCCCCTTTTATAAAAATGTTTACTTTTTGGCCACATAGCATGGCATGTGGGATCTCCGTTCACTGACCAGAGATCGAACCAGCAGCTCCTGCACTGAACACGGGGAATCTTAACGACCGGACCCCTGGTGAAGTCCCAGCTGCTCCACCTTGAACAAGCCCTTGTCTCCTAGCTTCAGCTTCTGCCTGTAAAAGGAAGTGACTGAGTTAAGTGTCTTTTGGTTTCTCTTCAGCCCTTGCATTTTATGCTTCTTGACTGATTTCACTCGTATGATTGATGACGGCTTAATACAGGTTTTAGTGAAACGCTGCACTCCTTTCCACATTAACTGCACACAGTCTAACGAGCAAAGCACAGCAAAGTCAAGTCACAGGTCACAGGTTCAGATGACAGAGGGTTCCAGAAGGGCCGCCACCAGAACTGCATTTCCGGAGGCCCCGGCTCCCTTCACCGAGCAGGAGGAGGATGCCGGTGAGACCAGAGGGAACCTGAGTTTCTGAGTGCTGCACTTAATTAAGCATTTACAGCGTGATCGCTCTCTCTTTCCAAGATTCACATGGTAGGTACTGCTGAGGATACACAAGTTAACTTTACATCTTGTTGGAATTCTAATTTCCTCAAAGTCTTTAAAACAAGACTCCACAATGGCAAACAGAACGCCTCCCACCTTCACCCGGAGACTGAACTGGGATTGAAATGAACATGCCCGTCACACAAGAGCATGAAAACAAACATTTTCAGTGCCTGTAAGGGTCTGGGCTTGTGAGGCAGCTGGAAACCCACAGGATTAACAAAGCAGCGCTTCAGACAATGAGCCAGTGGAGCCGTAGGCGGTCTTCTGTGGCTCAGGTAGCACTTGGACTAAGGTTTGTCTGCGGGTGATCTTTGGCCACTTCACGCGAAGAGCTCACTCATTGGAAAAGACCCTGATGCTGGGAGGGGCTGGGGGCAGGAGGAGAAGGGGACGACAGAGGATGAGATGGCTGGATGGCATCACCGACTCGATGGACATGAGTTTGAGTAGACTCCGGGAGTTTGTGATGGACAGGGAGGCCTGGCGTGCTGCGATTCATGAGGTCGCAAAGAGTCAGACACGATTGAGCGACTGAACTGAACTGAACTGAACTGATCTTTATCGAGTCTGGAAGGAAGAGTATGTTTGACTGCAAAAAACGTTAGAATTCTCTGTGTTTTTTATCCAGTGCTCAAAATGGGAAATTAAGTTCATAATTTTTATGAATGTGTCTGTAAAAGCATGCAGTCATTATTATTTTTTGAATTTTAAGAGTTGTATGTATATTTATTGAGGTATGATTGACATATATTACACTTACATTTCTTTTTTATTTTCTCTTTTTTAATTAATTAATCTTTTTTAATGGAGGATAATTACTTTACAATATTGTGGTGGGTTTTGCCATACATTGACATGAATCAGCCATGGGTGTACACATGTCCCCTCATCCTGAAACCCCTCCCACCTCCCTCCCCACCCCACCCCTCTGGGTCGTCCCAGAGCACCAGCTTGGAGTGCCCTGCTTCATGCCTCGAACTTGCCCTGGTCATCTATTTCACATATAGTAATAAACGTTTCAATGCTATTCTCTCAAATCGTCCCACCCTTGCCTTCTCCCACAGAGTCCAGAAGTCTTAACTAATGACAGAACTGTTGGGACATCGAGGTTATTTGGGTTTTTGGGTAAAGGAATCTGTCTGCCAATGCAGGAGACGTAAGAGACATGGGTTAGATGCCTGGGTGGGGAGATCCCCTGGAGCAGGGCATGGCGACCCACTCCAGTGTCCTTGCCTGGAGAATCCCATGGACAGAGGAGCCTGGCGGGCTGCAGGCCACGGGTCATAGAGTCGGACACGGCTGAGCACATGCACATGTAGATGGGTGTCCAGACCTCCTCTGTGTTCAAGGGCACGCAGGCTACACCTGGAGGCTGCAGCCGCTGGTGCCAGATGCCAGGCAGCAGACTTGGCCTGGGACAAGGACGCCTCAGTGTCCGAGCTCGGGGCGGGGGGAGGTCGGCTGGGATCCGGTTCTGATGTCAGGCAGCCGTCAGGTTTTGGCTGGTTCTGCCACATGTTTGAAGTCACATGACCACAGAGGCGTTGCTTACTGTCTGAGCCTCTGAGTCTGGGAAGGCGGTTGAGTAACCCTGCTTCTCATGAGATGACGGAGAGGCTAGCAGCAGACAGCCCAGCTGAGGGCCGGGCACGGGCCAGGAGTCCACTGAAGGCTGGTATCAGTAGGGAGGAAGGGGGCGTGGGGTGGAGTGCCCTCTCCAGGGAATCCCGGAGGGGCTGGGGAGGGGTGAGGGGGGCCCTGACCAGGGAAGGCCATGCTGCTCAGAGGAAGCCCCAGGGAGGGTGTCAGTCACCGGGTTCTCCTTCCCTCCTGAGACTGGCGGGTAACACGGTGTTTGCTTTCTTTTTTTTTTAAGCATCAGTCATTGGACGACTCTGCCAACCACTCACTGTCACCTCGAAAGTAACTCTCACTTGCATTTTCTCATGAGGGCTGTTCTTGGCTCTTGTGTTTGCAGGAAAGGTGAGCTCACAGACATGTATCTCCATCTGCCACTGGTCCTGGGCGCCGTCTCTGCACTGGTCTGCGCCAGCGGCCCCTGCAGACTGGAGAAGCTCGACAGCTGAGCCGACGCCACCAGCCAGGAAGGCCTGGCGCTGTGACCGGGGCAGACCGGTGACCTGCAGAAGCCAAGGGGCTGGCCGACCGGAAACCACGGAGCAGAATGGCGCAGGGCGCAGATGTCGGGGACGGCGCGCTCCAGTGACAAGCTAGGGGCCTGGGGAGCCCCGCTCTCACCGGTTACAGCCTCCTTGCATTTCTCCCAGATTTGGTCGTGCTCTGCCCTGACTCGATGGCTTATCTTGGATGGACAGCATGCAACTGAATAATTGTGTCATTTAGAAATGTGAAATCACACCATGTAATACCAAAGACACTCACTTTAATTTGAGGGAGGAAAAAAGATAATTTCCATCTTTCATAGCTTCAGAGTGGAACAGCATACAAGACCCACCATCCACCGAATGGTTTTGTCATCGGCTTAGAAAGTGGATGGAAAGAATTTTGGTAAAGATATACAATCTTACAATGTGAGTAAGGCAGGTCTGCAAAATTTACTTTTAACAGATGCTGATTAATCTGTAGGCAGCCATAAAATACGAAGTTATGAGTTTTAAAAGTTAATTGTTTTATAGCATCCAAAGCTGTTGCCCATTAACCTATTTCTTTCTGCGGACCAGCAAAAGCACAAATGGAAAGGGTTTTTTTCCTGACCAGTTATACCATCATATTTTACTTTCAATGAAAGATCAAGTCTGAATCAAAGGCTTACTGGGCAAAATAAAGCTTTCCTATGGGTACTCTTTAGGATGGTGCCATTACTGATTGTCCTGGCTCTTAATATTTCCCCATTGGTTTCAGCCAAGGGTGAGCATGTTATTTAGAAGCTGATGTATTATAAGAGTTTTCAAAGTAAGAATAATTCTATGATCCTTATCTAGGGAGTGTGCCAGGGTTTTCATCTTATAATAGCAAAGATAAAATTTTAACCTGACGTATGCCCGAAGTTCTATTAAACTATAACATTCAGAGCAGCTTGGATTAAACTGCCCTTTACTGTGTTGTCCTCAGGAGACCGTTGTGCTTCTAATGCTAATGGGAAAGAAAAAAGTGTGGGTTTTGAAATAAATTCCCCACAATACGTAGTTAAAAAATTCTCTTTCAATGGTGAGGTAGAGGGTTAGTGCCTATTGAACCATCAGATGAGCAAATAAAGCTTTAAGGGGAGCTGCAAGTTATTCATTTGAGATCGTTTTTTAAAAGAAAGATAGAGACAATGGGGTGCACAGCGTTGCTGAGTGACCGGGTGGAAGGGCAGAGACAGAACCGAGCGTAAGCCCTGTTGTGGAGGAGAGGAGTCATGGAGAGTACGTCCTATCACCCGGGAAGCTGTTTGATACTTTTACAGGGACACAGCGATGTTTCCTTACCCATCAACCATGCTGTTTCTGCATTCCACCCACAGTGGGGGAATTTTCCAAAAAAAGCAAGTCTTGGATACTTCTGGTCTGTTGATCCAAGCAATTCATCTCATGTTTCCAATAGTTTGTGCCTCAGGGTTTATGGATGGATGTCCAGCCCCCTGCCCCCTTGTGAGAAGGGACTGGAACCCTGCCTGGCAGGTCTGAGGTCTGAGGGGCGGAGCAGGACTGGACCCCCATCTCAGCAGAAATCCCTCCAGAAATCAGGGCCAGCACGTGAGAGACACAGAGAGAGGGGCAGCGGCAGGACCTCCTGGGAGAATGTTTAAAATCCTAGGGCGTCTCAGTATTCCAGGCGTGAGCCCTGCCTTGGGGCAAAACAGATTCTTAGGATCACAAAGAGACCAGCTGATGGGCTGACTTTCAAAGTATTTCTTATCAACAGGTCCTGTTCTCAAACATCTTCTTAGTCAAATCTCTAATACTGCAATGCAGCTCATTTGCTCAGTCGTGTCTGACTCTTTGCGACCCCATGGACTGTAGCCTGCCAAGCTCCTCTGTCCATGGGATTCTCCAGGCAGGAATGCTGGAGGTGGCTGCCATCTTCCACTTCCGGGGATCTTCTCAACTCAGGGGTTGAACCTATGACTCTTGCATCTCCTGCCTTGGCAGATGGGTTCTTTCCCACTGCACCACCTGGGAAGCCCATAAAATAACATTAGGAACAGGGCTGCAAGATAAATAGTAAAAAATATAGGAGGATCTGCTCTAGAGAAAGCAGGGGGGTGTGGGGGGATGCCCAGAGAGGTGCTTTCTAGATCGTTGTCGGTGGTTCTAGATCAAAACAGCGAACCTCAAAAGCAAGGGAATTGCTGACTCGGGCTGCTCAGCAGTTCAGCTCAGCGGAAGCAGAAATGCTGCCAGAACCCAGTTCCTTTCAAACACAGTGGGACGATGTTCAGTCCAGCACACTGTGTCCATAGGAGGTATATTTCAGTAGGAGGTACAGTGTTTAAGAAGCAGTAAGCAAGTGAAGTCGCTCAGTCCTGTCCGACTCTTTGCAACCCCATGGACTGTAGCCTACCAGGCTCCTCTGTCCATGGGATTTTCCAGGCAAGAGTGGGCTGCCATTCCCTTCTCCATTAAGAAGCAGCGGGATCTACATTTCAGTGTAGAAGACTTTCCATTGAATGGTGGAGTGAACACACCAGGTGTTAAAGGAGTCACCTTTGCTTCTCTTGTCGAGACAATTATTCTCACAAGGGGAAAATTCATTTGGTGTCAGTGGACAGAGGGCTGGTTTGTTAACATGTAGACCACCGTCCACATATGTTGCCCTTGCCTTTCACACTAGCGCAGTCGTCTTTCACGTTAGCGCAGTCATCTTTTGGGACGTGGACACCCCAAACAGGCGTCACTAACCAGTCTGCTCTCTCCTGCCCATCACCTGGAACCTTCTCCGAATCCAGGTGCTGTCACCCACGTCCGAGGTCTCCCCACTCTCTCACTCAAGGTGACATGGCCTGTCAATCCCAAAGAGCCTGTTCTAGGCTCTTTCCTTGTTCCTTCGGGTGAGTACCAAGGACGCATTAAATCACGGGGCCCTGGCTCATCAGAAGCAGGTGTCACAGCCGTATGAAAACCATCGTGTCCGTGAAGACGAGCAGTCTCTGGGTGCTCCCTGCGCCTCTGCCCCGCATCTCTGTTCCTGCCACCGCCCTCCATGCGGCCGGACGGAGCATCCATGGAGCTCTTCCTAGAAGGAACAGTCCTTCATGGGAATCTGCAGGGATGGAGAACCGGCCCGCCGCAGCAACGCCCGCCTCCCGCTTCTGGTACTGCAGCGTGGCTCTGTGATGTCTCTCCCAGGAGGAGACTGGCCTGTGGGCCTCAGAGGCCCCTCGGCATCATGCTTGCAGCCACCTGTTATGTAAAGTCAAAAAGAGAGGCCGGGACTCCTTTCCTAATGGGGACACGCCCCTTCCCCCATCTTTCTGGGTACCCCTCCTCCACAGCCCAGGCTGGCTGGCCATGGTCACCAGGCTCTGGGGGACCTAGACGGGGAAAAGGGTGGAACCTGGAGAAGCCAAAAGGCCTAGCCCATTCTCCGCCTCCCCCGGGTTCAGATCCAGGTTGTCCCCGCAAGCCAGCCCGAGGACCAGGGTGTCCACAGTCTTAAGGCATCTTGCTGTTTCGCATTCAGTATCGGTGTCCACGTATCTGTATGACAGACCTCTTGAGATGGATGTTTTTATTACATTGGAGGACAAACTCACAGCTTTTCAAGCACATGGCTTTTTAGGTACTTTTCTGCATCTCACGCAAAGGCCTGTGGTGATAACAGAGCTGATCAGAGGATGTCCTCTGGGTTCCCGGAGGCTGTGGGCGGGAGTCCAGGAGAGTCCTCCTCTTCCATCTGAGGTGAGGAAATCTAGGTACTTTCCCCCACCAGCACTGAAGTCCTGGGTAAAACGAGTAACATCACAGGACACCGGGAAAACCCAACAAGAAATTTTCAAGTGTTTTCCCAAGCATTACTCCTCTGAAAAGCATTTATGTCCCATAGCCACATTTATTATAAGACGTACACCTGTGGCATAAAGTGTATATAAGGACCTTTTCCCTCTGAGATATGCAAAGTGTAAATCTGAAACAGTGGGGAAGAATTAAAGCATCCTCACTAGTGGCCAAAGTATTAGAGTTTCAGCTTCAGCATCAGTCCTTCCAATGAATATTCAGGACTGATTTCCTTTAGGATGGACTGGTTGGATATCCTGGCAGTCCAAGGGACTCTCAAGAGTCTTCTCCAACACCACAGTTCAAAAGCATCAATTCTTTGGC
>JADEYB020000008.1:2394450-2457093 GCA_015832495.2 Alces alces
TGTACTCCTTTTCCTATTTGGAACCAGTCTGTTGTTCCATGTCCAGTTCTAACTGTTACTTCTTGACCTGCACACAGATTTCTCAAGAGGCAGGTCAGGCGGTCTGGTATGCCCATCTCTTTCAGAATTTTCCTAGTTTGCTGTGGTCCACACAGTCAAAGGCGTTGGCATAGCCAAGGTGGGGGCTGTGGGGGGAGGGATGGATTGGAATATTGCACTGACTAATCCCAAGCTTCCCATCCAGCAGCCGCCCACATCCCCACCTTGGCAACCAGAAGTCTTTGCTTTATGTCTGTGAGTCTGTTTTTGTTTTGTAGACAGGTTCATCTGTGTCATATTTTGCCACTATTAATTTCTAATTGTGTCATTACTTTAATGACTGTCAGATCTGCTATTAAAAAAGGTTCAGTTGTTTAAAAATTTTTGGAAAACAGTATTTAATAATTCTCAAACACTGACTGCAAATGAAGCATGTGAAAAATTTTCTCAGGGGTTTAAGTAAATTATTATTAAAGAATTGAAAGTAAAAGGAAATAACTAATCCTGGTCTTTGAAGTCCATTTGGAATTTAATTGACCGTTAGGCCACCAACTATCTTGGCACATGACCATTTAATAATGAGAAACTCAACCTTACATTAGGAATGAGAGTAGCGTAATTCATCAAAAGCCACACACCATTTGCATTGCTTTCGGTGGAGATTTCGGGGGGAAAGTGCAGAACACAGAGCTTTAAGTGATTTATGAGCTTTTTCGTAGAGTTATAGCCATTGAGTTCTGGCAGTAATGAAACTGTTTGTTGACAAGTTTTGTTTGACTTAGGCTGTGATTGCTCCTAGTCTCCTGCCTTAGAAGCTCAGGCTGAAGTTAATGAAGACATGGGGGTGGTACTTTTTGAAAAACCTTAGTAATGCTGATAAACAAAAGCATCTCCAGTGTTTCAACCAGGCTGAAACAATAATACCACCTTTTGAGTGAGTGAGTGAAAGTCGCTCAGTCGTGTCCGACTCTTGTTGACCCCGTGGAATTCTCCAGGCCAGAACACTGGAGTGGGTAGCTTTTCCCATCTCCAGGGGATCTTCCCAACCCATGGATCGAACCCAGGTCTCCCACACTGCAGGCAGATTCTTTACCAGTTGAGCCACAAGGGAAGCCCGGGAATACCACCTTTTTTCCAAACAAAATCAAGTTGGAAAATTGTATTGCTATTCTGACAAATTTCATCCAACCCAAGTGGACCCTTTTATCAAGACATCAACTTAACAATTAATTATCAAGCTTTAACAAGTATTACTCTCACATTAGTGCTGTGATACACATATAACCTGGAGAAGGAAATGGCCACCCACTCCTGTATGCTTGCCTGGAGAATCCCCACGGACAGAGGAGCCTGCGACACAGTGTCGCAAAGAGTCGGACACGACTGAGCAACTAACACACATATATAACACCAAGAATATGGCCAACACCACTTTTGCAAATTTTGACTTGTAAATGGACATAACCTTGGTTCCACCACTGGGCTCTCCATGTTTAGGACACTGGATAGAGATCCTCACCAGCTTCTCTGTCTTGAGAGGAGGAAACCAGAGACCTCAAAGGAAGGAGTCTGCCTTCCCTTTGCATGAGCTCTGCTGCCCTGAGAACGGCATTCTGCCTCTCTGGACTGCAGGTCCCTGCCCATGATTCTAGAAGGTCACGGGGCATTGTGACTGCCAAGCTTGGTGCACATGAGGATCATTCACGTAACATTAAAATCTCCAGCAGCCACCATACAAAGGGCAGGCTTTCCTTCCTTCTCCACTGATGAAAAGAAACAAAATACATGCATTTATTTAACCCCAGTCTATAAAATCATTAGAGCTATGACTCTTAGCTAGTAAGCGCTGTGCTAATTATATACTTGACATTATAAGTGCACCTTATTAGTGTACTGATTTTACAGCTGCAGACACTGAGACCTTGAGAGATTAATTAACTTGTTTGGGATCACAGAGCTGGAAAGATGTGGATTATCGAACCTCCAAAATTTACCCCAGACCCTAAACGCCATGTCCCAGACCTCGTATAGGGGCACAGCCAGAAATGACTATCATAGGCTTCAGTGACACGTGATTCTAACGAAATTCTTCCTCACCAGTCACTGGAGCATCAGATGAGACGACTACACCTGTTTATTCATCCATAAGCATTGACACGGGCTTCCTAGGTGGTGCTAGAGCCTTCCTGCCAATTCAGGAGACTTAAGTGATGTGGGTTTGATCTCTGGGTCAGGAAGAGCCCCTGGAGGAGGGCATGGCAACCCACTCCAGCATTCTTGCCTGGAAAATCCCATGGACAGAGGAATCTGGCAGACTCCAGTCCATGGGATCGAAAGAATCGAACATGACTAAAGCAACTGAGCACATTGGCTTACTCAGAAGCAGTGATGGGCTTTGGATGGATGCAGAGGTTAACAGATAAATAATCAGTTGTGTTGGCAATCCCATCACTGGCTAATAATGGGCTTATTTTGATTCCCTATGACTGTGGGATGCCTCAGATTAGAAATGTGGGAGGCATGTACGCTTTTGGAGAAGCTGACTTCAGATGAATAAACAAAAAGATAACTCGAAACTTCTTCATGGACACTGCTGTATTATTTATCAAATGGTATAAATGCCTACATTTCAAGAGGTTTCCAGGGTAAACAGCAGGGAAGCAACATCCCCTGCCCAGATTTTCAGGTGCGGCTCTACTGTCTGTGAGTATACTCACTATTAGAGTTTAGCACCTCTGAAATAATTTTGATCGTCTCTGCTAGAAGAACCTTACTTCCCACTGCAAACACTGGGCAGGTATAAGACACTGATTCTGAACTTGCATAAATGGACACCAACTGACCTCTGATAGTGTTTATGTCATGAACGCAACTCCATCGCTCCATCCAAACCAGAGTCCTTAAGCAGCTTTGTGCTGAATTAACCTCAGCTGGGATTCAGTAAGACTCTTTTAACTATAGGACTCATTTATTGGGGTGCAGAGTGGGGGGTCCCAACAGTTACACACACAAGAGAATCAAGTGCACATATTTTATCTCACTGTTACATGAGGTTGGCATTTTGTCTAATTGAGCGGCATCTTTCTAATGATGCACTCCATACACGTGTATTCATAGGGTGTCCTAGCTGAAATGTACATTCACACATGTTATCATCTCAGGAACTAATGTTAAATTGTTCCTAATTGGAACATCATTGTTACTGTTTAGTTACCAAGTTGAATCCAACTGTTTAGCAACTTCACAGACTGTAGCCCGCCAGGCTCCTCTGTCCATGGGATTTCCCAGGCAAGAATATTGCAGCAGGTTGCCATCTACTTCTCCAGGGGATCTTCCCAACTCAGGGATCAAATCCACATCTCCTGTATTGGCAGGTGGATTCTTTACCATTTACCAGGGAAGCCCCCACAAATTACAATATCTCCATGTATTTATATAAATCCCATCATGAAAGTTATTTGAATGTGGTTTAAAAGAAATCTTCATTCCTAATTATTTTTTAACCACATCCTCTATGTTTTAACTTGAATCTTTACTTCAAATAGTCAGCAGGAAAACACATTTCCCTATAGGAATCCACTGATGCTGGAGCGATCTTCATGTGATACCACTTTGGAGATGTCAACTGTTCTCCTTTTTCCAAATTCTATTTGCTATTTGAAGTTTGACTAGCAAGTATTTACCAGCAATTCATATTTTTAAAAGAGTAGCAGAAATTTTCTTAACAATGTTTTGAATAAACAGGAATATTGTCTCAATGATACTTAGATTGAAAAATAAATAAAGGCTTCTAGAAAGTGTCCCAAGATGCAGAAATATGTGATGTATTCTCAGTAAGTGCGAACGACAGGACACGCTATGTCGACTTCTTTGAAGTAAAAACAACAACAAAAACCCCTCCACCTTACATGTTGTTTGCAGTCAAGAAAGAATAGCTCTAAAAAACTGTATTGACTCATAGTTGCTGCACAATAGTGTATGTCATGGGAGTAACAATGTGGTGATTCACAATTTTCAAATGTTACACACCATTTATAGTTATTAGAAAATACTGACTTATGCTCCCTGGGCTGTACAATCTATCTTGGTAGCTTATTTTATCCCTGAAAGTTCACCTACCCCTGCATTCCTCTTCCCCTTTCTGAACATAAAGAGTACTTTTGAAACTTTTCAGTAGCCCGACATTTCCTACAAATTCTCTGAACAAAAATCTATCAGTTCTTTTACTTTTGGCCAAAATAATATAGTCCAGCTTGGCCTCTCAACATTTGTTTTATATTAATATTTTACTAGCATGATTAGCTGCTGTATCTAATCTGGGGCTCATCACATCATTTTGAACAAAAACCGAAACCAGTCCTTTTTTTTTTTCCCAAGGGGGCATATCCTCCAAAATACTTGACAGACTCAAGAAAAAGAATGTTTGGAAGGAGGAGTCCCCAGGTAATGAAGATCCACCAGGTTCCGGGCAATTAGCACATCAGTGAACATGCCAGGTGTGGACTTTAGACTCTAAAGGCAGGAAACGCTGTACAAACAGTGGAAATTATAAATAAACATATTTTTTGCAAGTTACGTAGAAAACTTTGTTATGAAAAACACAGCGGAAGAGGGGAGGGAGAATTAGGTGTCATGTGGGTAAAGTGTTGATGCGGATGGTAGAATGTCCAGGTGCCACATGCTGGCGTTCCTCGCCCGACATTGGAAAGAACTTCACATTTTCCACCCAGAATGAAACATGGAGCCAAGTGTTGCCTGAGAGAAAGCCCGCTGTGCAGAAGGAATGGAGAGACACAGCTGTCCTTTCTGGGTTAAATCAAATCCCCCAAAGCCCTAACCCCCTATAAACTGACAGACCGAAATGATACAGCCATAAGCTGTACTGCTCACAATATCAGGGCTGAGGGTTTAAAACGGTTGTTATTGTTGTTTGGTCCCTAAGTCATATCCACTCTTTGCTACTCCACGGACTGCAGCCCACCAGGCTCCATAGGACTTCCCAGGCAAGAATACTGGGGTGGGTTGCCACTTCCTTTTCCAGGGGATCTTCCCGACCCAGGGATCGAATCCGCATCTCTGGCATCTCCTGCATCGGCAGGTGGGTTCTTTACCACTAATGCCACCTGGGAAGCCCTTAAATGTGGTAGAAGACTGTAATTATTTAGAACAAAAAGGTGCCTTAGCAAACATCTAACCCAGGCACCTGCATGTGTTTAGACGGGAAGTATTACTACTCCGGGTAAGTGTGTAGCTATAAATCGTAGGAACAGAAGCAGAATCCAGATGGTTGGCTAGCCCAGCATTGCTGCCACAACTGCAACTCACTTGACTTAAACGCCCATCAGCTCTGGCACGCTGGAAATGACTTTGAAGTGCACTTCTTTTGATGTGTCTGTTAATGCTTATTTAGAACCGCTTACTTAAACACTTTTTAAGAATCAAACAATATTAGAAAAAAGTAACTGTATTATTATATCTGTGTTCTGTTTTCACTCATTTGCTTTTCCCACTACATTGCACCATTAAAAAAAAAAAAAAACCTTCAGTTATTGTGTCATTTAGCAAACACAGTCACTTCGAGATTACTTGGAGGGAGATGGGTGGCCTGTGTAGGAACGTGCACGGAAATGCATGCTAGACGCTGGGTGATGATTTACGGACGATGCATCCCCTTGTATTCCTCTGGCCGTCGTATGTTGAAAGGAAATATCAGCCATAGGTGGGAGACTCTGCACGACCGGCCACTCGAATGCGTGTCTTTGTGTGTCGCTCGCTGCCTCGGATGGAGTGGGGTGGAATTTCCAGCAGGGCTGCCTGTGTCGGTCACTGCTTCAGTTCACTGTTCTCCTCAGTTTCGTCGTTTTTCAGTCTCTCAGTTGTGTCCGACCCTTTGCAGCCCCATAGACTGTAGCCCGCCAGGCTCCTGTGTCCATGGGATTCCCCAGGCAAGAGTACTGGAGCTCATTGCCATTTCCTCCTCCAGGGAATCTTCCCCACCCAGGAATCGAACCTTCGTCTCTTGCATCTCCTGCACTGGCAGGCAGATTCTTTATCACTGAGCCACCAGGGAAGCCCTCTCTGAGGTTTACCTATTTTGAATATGTTCATGCAAGCTCAGTACTTTCTTTTCCTTCCACTCAGCATCTCAAAGCTGCAGGCACCAAGCAACAAAGGTGAGTAAGGAGATAGGACCTCATTTCTGCTCCACTGAAGATGTCAGCAGAGCGGACGCTAAAACACGGAGTCTTTTTCATCATTTCTGGGGGAGAGTCAAGGGGCTTCTGTGGCCTGTTCTCTCACGATTGCTCCTGCGGTACCTCTGCTGGCCCTTAGCTCCCCAGTTCCTTATTCTATGGGTCCTGACACTTTTCTTTCCACCAAGAACATTCCCCTCCATCCCACGTGACTCTGGCTGGATGGTTACCTCTGGGACACCCGTCCTCAGACACCAAACGGGCCTCTGGCTGAGCCTGGCAATCCTGGTGTCCCATTTGCCCATCTCAGCGGTGGATTCAAGGCATAGAGTCCAGGCAGGACCAGCTGGAGTCCTTCTGTGAAAAACCAACATGGAGATGCTGGCAGAGAGGCTCTTTCTGCCTCTGGGTCACTCGCTGTAAAGACCAAAGACCCAGTCATCTTTCCGACCACGTGGAGAGAGTCAGCTTGTTGCAGTTGACAACACAGCCCACAGGGAAAATGCAATACAAAGAAGTTGAGAAGGGGGAGGGGAGGGAGGGGAAGAGAGAGAGAGGCTAGGTTATATTCTACCATTTAAGCTTTAAACTCCAGGTCCCAAGTGCATAATTCCATCTAGATTTCCTGCTCCAGGTCAGTAAGTTTTTTCTAATGAAGTCAGGGCAACCCGTGGGTACCACGGGCTTCAAACGCCTTCTACATCTTTTGCCCTTTTTGCCTCCTCAAGACACTCGAGCAGGTCCCGTGACCCTTCTGTCCTCCTCGGTCACGGGCACACTCACTTTCTCAGACACTAAAAATCTCACTCCCATCCTGATCGAAGACTTCCCCTTTCTTCCTGGCCAAACAGCTCTTCTGTTCAGCTCAGGGGTTCCCTGAAATGTGGGGATGGGTGAGGAGAGAAGAAGGCTGGCATTTGTCCTCCAGTTCTCCGTGCCGCGGCTTTCCCTGGGTACACTGGCTTCCAGGGAAGAGACAGGAGATGGTCCTGCCTGAACAGTGTCGTGGTCTGACTGCCTGTTCCTTGTTTGCCAACGTCTAGACGTGGGGCGTTTCTGTACTGCGGAGTCAGGAGACCCCGCCTGATGCTGTCTTCCCCCTCCACTTTCCTGGGAGAAGCCCTGGGGCTCCATCCTGCTCAGCGACCTTTCCTGGTCCCCAGCTGGCCCCTGGGGAAACCTGGCTCCCTGGCCTCTCCGCCCCCGACCCTGGAAGAGCGTGTTTCTCCCCCGCCGCCCATCTTTGGTTCTGCCACTGCGGGCTACTTCAGCCTTCCTGCTTCTCCAAGGAACAGCCAGTCAAGAGTCTCTTCCTCCAAACACGCCCACCCACTCCAGGAGAGCCGGTCGGCCCCCTGGGGCTCCTGGAGGCGGATTCTTGGTGCGGTGCAGGTCTCGTGAGGGTCTCGAGGTTACCTCCTCTGCATGCGAGTGCATCCTTGGTGGCCAAAGATTCCCCTAGATGTCCATCAGGTGACTTGAGAGCACAAAATCCAAAGAAGACCAGCAAGTGCCTTCAGGGCCCGCAAGCTGGGCCAGCAGTCCCCCTGACTTTCTCGTCTCCTTTCATTCTGGCTGGTGGCACATGATGGTGACAGATCTCAGAGGACCTTCTGCAGGGACTGCGGCTTTCCGCATCACCGATGAGGGACAGTCCCGCCCCACGGTCTTGAACCTCTGAGGCACGAGGGAAGTATAACGTGTTAATAATGTCCCAAGACAGTGATTTCAGCTTAGATTGAGTTCATGGCAAGCCAAGGAGTCCTGACAGGTACACCTCCTGAATCTCATCCATTCCTGAGGCCTTGCAGTCCACTGTCTATAGAAACTAACTTCTCCCCTGGAAGGTTCCTATAAATGTCAGGCTGATTACTGCTGTCTCAGTTCCCTCCCATCCACTTGGCATCCCCTGGGAATTCCCCTCTGCTTACACAGAGGTCCCGAATACTCTTTCTCACTCTTTGGCAGCAAGCGCTGGATGGATGTACAAACAGAGATGGATCCGCTGCCATCACCCGGGTGTGTCGGACCAGTAACGTTCCATGTGAAAGTTCATGACCAGGGTTCACTGCTGCCAAAAACGTCAGACTGCTTTCCATCCCCACGGAGAAGTGCACCTCTGTCTCTGTAGAGACTTGTCCAACCTAGAGAAGTAAACCTTATTAAATGATCTCAGAGACAATGAGGACTCACAGAGAAAGGGCAAGGAGTTGACATCAGCTCGAAAACAATGGAAAGGGGAGAGGCGCACCCTCTGGCCAAGCCCGGAAAACACGGGTCTGATGACGTACCAAGGAAGGCGGGCCTTTGCCAGTGGCAGCGAAACCAGTGTGTTTGTAATGGCAACCAGGTCAACACATTCAACGATGCCAGCCTCCCCAGAAGCCCTGGCTGTGTCCTTATCCATATCACTGGCTCTTGCCCCTCCCCCAAAGCCACCGCTATCCTGGCTTTGACACTGGTTGCTTCCTTACAGTTCTTTATTGTTGTATTGCTGTCATTCTGTCGGTGAGTTGTGCCTGACTCTTTGTGACCCCATGAACTGCAGTGTGCCATGCTTCCTTGTCCTTCACCATCTTCTGGAGTTTGCTTAAACTCATGCCCATTGAGTCGATGGTGCCACCCAACCATCTCATCCTCTGTGTTCCCCTTCTCTGCCTGCCTTCAATCTTTCCCAGCATCAGGGTCTTTTTCAGTGAGTCAGCTCTTTGCATCAGATGGCCAAAGTACTGGAGCTTCATGTTCAGCATCAGTCCTTCCAATGAATATTCAGGGTTGTTTTCCTTTAGGATTGACTGGTTTGACTTCCTTGCTGTGCAAGGAACTCTCAAGAGTCTTCTCCAACAAGACAAGAGTCTTGTTATATTGGGCTGGTGCTGTGTTGGGTTGGTCAAAAAGTTCAAAGATGCTATGGAAAAATCGGAAGAATGTTTTGGTCAATCCAATAGTTAAACTTGATTGAGTTTTGAATTCACACGTCACTCCCCACCATTTAATTCATTGGCTTACTGTTCATCTGTTGAAGAATGTGGGCCATTTGTCCAGCTGTGTTTCTAAAGACTAGATCTTACTGATTGAGTCCAGAAGTTATCTTGTGCCTTCTGAGTGTGGCTGGATTCAGAGGTTCATTCAGACTTGGGATCAGTTCCTTCGGCGAGGCCACATTGAACCATACCCTCAGAAGGTATGTTAAGTCTGTTTATTTGTCCTTTTTGATGCCTCGATCCAGTAGATTCACTGGGGATTGGTAAATAGTTGGAGTCAAAATTTATCATTTTGGTTCCATTTCTTAGCTAGAATAAGTTTATAAGAGCTTTCTCCTCATCTAATCTTTGGTTAAATGTCTACAGTTGATAGCGGATAAGCATTAAAAGTGCTTGATTGTATCCTTTTATTTACTGAGGTTTCAAAATAATAGACTCGTTATTCATGCCTCTCAAGAAGTGACCAATTTGGTTTTTCAAAATATCATTATGATCACAAGGATTGAAGCCAGTGTGACATACGTCAGTCTTTGCCATTTCTACCCTTATTCAAACTCAAATTGCACCCTTTTGGCCAAGGGGGTATTTGTCAAGCTGGCTCATTAGTTCTTTTGAAATAAACCCGGTCGTCTTTTATTGCTTTGTAATTATCGGGAATTACAACGCGTTTCAGGCTAATTGTGGCGGTTCCCTAGCGCTTCGCAGCAAAGCACTGCTGGCAGAGCCGAGTTGCGCAGGAAAGGACCGGGGAAGCCGCTCCACACCTCCTCGGGGTTTCCGCTGCCCGCAGTCCTTGCTCTTCTGCCTCTAACAGACCTGCGGCCCCGGTCTCTGCCTCCATCCCCGGGCGGCTCCTCCCTGGGGGTCGCCAGGCCATCGGCACTCCCTCTGCGCGTCTCGTGTCTCTTCTGTAGGGACGTGTGTACACCACCACCTGGGGCGTGTGTAAAAGGGAGACACACATGACCATCTGCTCTCACCCTCCTTTTTTTTTTAATAGCTTTTTTGGGGGGTTATTTTGTTTTTGGGTCTCCATGCTGCAGACAGGCTGTCTCTAGTCACGGCAAGCAGGGGCTGCTCTCCGTCACCCTGAGAGGGCTCCTCGCTCCGGTGGCTTCTTCTGCGTGGAGCACAGGTTCTAGGTGTTTGTGACTTCCCTGGTGGCCCAGTGGGAAGGGCTCCAGCTGCCAGTGCCGGGGACACAGGTTCCATCCCTGGCCCGGGAAGATTCCGCGTGCTGAAGGGCAACCCCCCTTCGTTTGAGGGTTGCTGCATGGCATGCTAATTTCCCAAGATTTCGTGTAGCATAAGCCTGAACGCTGAGACGTTTTCTTGGGTCCTCAGTATCAGAGAAGCCCAGGGGAAGAGCAAGTGAGGAGAGACAGGCATTCGAGTTGAGGCGCAGTCAGCACGAGGCAAGCCGCGGCCTCCCTGAGATCACAGCCATCGCCGTGGCCGGTAACAGAGACGAGGCGGGGAGGCTGAGGGGCTTGGCACACACTCCTCTGAGGCGGGGGGCTGGCCTGGGCTCGGCTTCGCTCCAGAAGCAGGTGATACGGAACTGACAAGGCGGCTCTGCCATCCCAACACTCACCTACCGCCTCCGGGTCCTTGGTGGTTCCAGAAGGTGCAGAAGTTCAGGAACACGTGTCCTGCTCCCCAGGAGGGCCCGTCCAGAACGTATCACCCACGTCCCGTTGGCTGGGACCCCGTGATTCTCGGACCTCGGACCCCCGAGGAGAGAGGGAGGTTGTGAGCCCACCGTGACCCCATGGAAGGGAGGGAGGAGGCACGCTCTGACTCGGATGGTAGGAGCTGCGCTGGAAGGAAGCTGGGGAGGAGGGACGGTGGCAACAGGAGCATTCCTGCAGGTGGCAGAGGATTCCATGGGGGGCCGGGGAAGGGCGGACGGCACAGTCACGCCCAGACTCGGACCCCCGAGGAGTGTCAGCGTGTCAGTGCTCCTGGGATCCCTTTCTTTTCTTTTTTTTAACATTTGTTTATTTATGTGTTTATTTGGGTGCGCTGGCTCCTGGTTGCAGCACTTGGGCTCTTTTAGTTTATTGCAGCATGCAGGATCTATTAGAGTTCCCAGACCCGGGATCGAACCCTGGACCCCTGGATTGGGAGCACGGAGTCTTAGCCACTGGATCACCAGGGAAGCCCCCCTTTCTTTTCCTTTAGTTGATGTGCTTTCCATGCAAAGGAGTCAGTGTCTTTGCTCCTCAAAGGGGTCCAACTTCCTGCCTGGTTGATTCCCCTCCTTCTGTCTCAGCCAGAGCCCCTCTGCGGCTCTACCTGTACCTCATGGTAATGTCTTCCCATCCTTGCCAAGCGGTCGGAGGCAGAATACACAACAACGGTTCCAAAGATTTACAGACAAAGAACAATAGCTTACAGACCTTTATACCTGGGCCAGGTTTTCATAAATCTGCAGCCAGGTACTTCCAGGAACGCTCTTAGCATCACACTGGAAGCTTCCACTGGTGCTTCCAGTCACCATGCTGAACCCAGGGCTCAGGCTCAGGGAACAGTCAGGGATTCTTGCATAGGGCAGGATCCTTCAAGTTCATGTTTGGTCATGGTACCGTGAGCACGATGCTAGATGGGCTTCTCCAGCACGGCTCAAGATACCAGAAGGACTTTTCCCCAGAGTGGCTCAAGGTACCAGACGGGCTTTTCCCCAGAGTGGCTCTTGCCAGGGGCTGACTGGAAGCATCTGAACAGCGAAGAGCCAATGGATCGAGGTTCTGAGAGGCGGGCTGAGTTCTGGGGTCCCCTGGGGATTCTGTGTGTCGCTCTGGTGGCTGAAGGGTCTACAAGTCATTCTCTGAAACTCAGAGCACTCTGCAAATCAAACTCAGCTCCTTAAAGAAGGACTACAAGCCATCTCAGGTCACTGTTCCTTCGCGTCCTTTCCCCCCATCTCCCTCGCCCAGAGCTTCTCCCCAGGAAGGAAGGGAGGGGGGACCCAGGACCCTAATCTGGGTTCCTGGTGTGTGTGTTAGTCGTTCAGTTGTGACTGACTCTTTGTGACCCCATGAACAGTAACCCACCAGGCTCCTCTGTCCATGGGATTTTCCAGGCAAGAATATTGGAGTGGGTTGCCATTCTCTTCTCTGGGGGATCTTCCCAAGCCAGGGATCGAACCTGCACTGCAGGCAGATTCTTTGCCATCTGAGGACCAGGGAAGCCCCTCCTGGTCTGTAAGCACGGCTCCATCGCTGCACCATTACTGTGATGTCTCTTCCAGCACACAGCTCATCACGTTGCACTCAGGAGGACCCAGCCGGCCTTCTGCGCAGCTAATGGTGGGAATGTGAAAAAGTTACAGTGGCTGCGTGCATCCTGAGCCCGCCTGTGGCCACACAGCTTTGGGGGTGGGATGTCCCTGAATCTCCGCTGTGTTCCTCACCAGCTGTGGGATTGCAGATTAAGCACTGTCTATGCCTCAGTTTCACTGCCTATAAAATGGGAATGCTGAAGTGTTTGGGACCATCCCCGCTGTATCTTCTATTTCCTTGGCTCAGGTTTGTGTCCTTCCTCTTTGGGTCCTCATTAGCCAGGGCTCCTGTGTGCAGCAGGTCACAGATGTGCAGCAGAATGTGTGGGCCACTGTCCACGTCCACGGACAGCATCTGCTGAGGCCACAGAGCCTCGGGGACACCGACCATCAGACAGCGGTGATGATGCTCACGGGCCGATCTGGTTCTCCCAAACATGCCGAGCTTGGTGGCCCGTGGGCAGCAAGTGCAGGCCGGTGAAAGGACCAGGTGATTGCGGTGAAAAAAATGGAAGGGTATGTGCTGTAAGACCTTGATGACAGTGGGAACATCTTAAAGCAGTATGGTCTCCATTTTGCACAGTAGCACACACGCATACAAAAAGACAGCCAGAATGTCCTGAAAGCGTTGACAGTGACTGCCTCTGGGTGGGACACTCTTGTCGCCTTTTAGTTTTCCTCCATTCACTTCTCTGTAGTCTAAAGAGTTTCTTCCCTAAGCAATTGTTCCTTCAATAATCTAATCAGAATGCAGAGGTAGCATTTTACGTGGCAATAGAAATCATCCACAGTCTCAGCAAACATGTTTACACATGGAGGTTCAGTGGCTGCAAAGCCTCAGGTGAAAGGGAACGTGTGCTGCTGGAGGTCAACGGGGAAGACGAACGTGTGTTTGTTATGAAATAATTATGTGGTCGGGGGTTAAAAGCCTCTTTGGGCAATCAAATTAGGGTGTTCCCCCAGACACTGATAATGCAGGAGTGTGGATCCCGATGCCTTCTGTTCAAGGGCATCCCGGGTGATTCAAAGTCAGGGCCTGGCATCTCCCAGAACTCCCCCAGGAGAGGCTGGCTGGTTACACTATTTTTTTTGGATCTGGCAGGATTAGGGTACTACCTGGTTCTCTTCTCCTTAATGTGGGAAGGTCAGCATTTTGCATTTCAGCCTCGCTTTCCCTTTTTTAATTTTCTCCATCCATTTCTGGTCTCTTTTTGAAATAAGAACATCTTTTGAAGCAAGATCAGGCTTTAGTTTGTCTCTTTGGTGCTATAGGGTAACCACAGAGTTACTTGATCCTTCTCGGTAGAGGTGAAGAGCTTTGTCAAGGTGCGTTCTTGTAGGTAGAATTCATATAACATAAAAGAGCTATGTTAAAATACATGGCTCTGTGACACATAGTAACATTCTCCAGGGACATAGTTTTGAGACAAAATTTAAGACTTTATTTTTTTAGAGCAATTTGAGGTTTACCACGAAATTGAGAGGAGGGTTTAGAGGTTTCCCTACCCCACTCCCCATGTAGAGTCTCTCCTGTTATCACCTCACTCAACAGACTGATACAAGTTTACCACTAGTGAATGCATATTGACACATTATAATCACCCGAAGTCCATAGATCACCTGAGGTTAACTCTGGGTGCTCAATAGTCTATGGGCTTGGATACATGTGTAATGACACAGAACCATCCTCACATCAAGCGCAGTTTCACTTTCACTGACCTAAAAATCCTCTCTGCTCTGCCTGCCCACCGCTCCTCCACCCCCAGCAACCGCTGGTTTGTTTATTATTACTGACTCCTTAGTTTTGCCTTTGCCAGGATGTCATATAGTAGGAATTATACAGTAAGTAGCTTTTCCAGATTGACTTCTTTCACTTATTAACGTGCATCTCATGTTCTTTTACACCTTTCATGGTTTGAGAGTTCATTTTAAAGAAATCAGTGAATAATATTCCATTCTGTGAATGTACCATAGTTTATTTATCCATTGACCTGTGAACGGTAGTCTTGATTGCTTCTGTTTTGAGCAATTATGAGGAGAGCCGCTATAAACATCTGTGTTCGCATTTTACACGGACTTAAGTTTTTGACTCCTTTGAGAAAATTCTAAGGAACCTGACTCCTGGATGGTACGCTATGATTAGGCACGGCTTTGTAAGAAATTGCCAAGCTGTCTTCCTACCAGCCCTGCCTCCTCCGGCATCTCCTGAGCTCTTCCGTGTTTCTCTCAAGCTCCCAGTCACTGTTCGCCCGAGTCTGCGTCACCTGAACCTCCCTTCCCTCCCGAGGATGCCGCTGGCCGTCCACCGCGGCTTCCCTCAGAGTTCTCTGTCCTCCCTCGTCCCCGCCGCTCCTGCCAGGACAGCACTTGCAACCCATCACAGAAGAGCTTCCGTCGTTCAAGTTCATCCTCAGGGCCGAGGCTCACCTTTCCCGTCTTCTCTGGGCTGCCTTCCGACCTCCTCCTCTCCACAGACATCTCACCCGAGGGACCAGATCCGCCTCCCTGGGTCACTCAGCATCGCGATCCCCGAGGCTCTCCTCCACGCCTTCTCCTGATCCCAAACCCTGCTCCTTTCCCTGCTTCAAAGGCTGCCTCTCCCGAGTGTCCTCTGCCAGCTCCCCTTCCTGACCCTGACTTGGAAACCTGAGTGTGGTCTGGGCACTCCTCCCGATCTCATCTCTCACTGCGAGTTTAGCGCATTGTTGCCGTTCAGCTGCTAACTCATGTCCAGCTCTCTGCAACCCCAAATACTGCAGCACACCAGGCTTCCCTGTCCTTCCCTACCTCCTTAAGCTTGCTCAAACTCATGTCCATTGAGTCCGTGATGCCATCCAGCCATCTCATTCTCTGTCATCCTCTTCTCCTCCTGCCCTCAATCTTTCTCAGCATCAGAGTCTTTTCTAGTGAGTCGACTCTTCACATCAGGTGGCCAGAGTATTGGAGCTTCAGCTTCAGCATCAGTCCTTCCAATGAATATTCAGGACTGATTTCCTTTAGGATTGACTGATTTGAGTTCCTTGCTGTCCTAGAAACTCTCAAAATTCTTCTCCAACACCACAGTTCAAAAGCATCAATTCTTTGGCGCTCAGTTTTCTTTATGGTCCAGCTCTCACATCCATACATGTACTGGAAAAACCATAGCTTTGACTAGACAGTGCTTTGTCAGCAAAGTGATGTCTCTGCTTTTTAATATGATGCCTAGGTTTTAGTGCACCCCACAGATAAATGCTGCTATATGCCTGCACTCCCAAACTGATACCTCCAGTCCAAACCTCTGTGACAGCCTACGCAGCAAATCTTTCAGCATTTCAGACCACAGCCATGACCTCACTAAGGTCTACAGAGTCCTTACATTAAAATACATTACTTTTACACCTCTGAATATTTAACAGGTCCTTGTGTTATATTTTCCCTGCTTAACCCACACCTTGAGATGTTACGCTATGAATAAAGCTTCGACATGTCACAGTTGTATAGTATTGCATTCATATACGGTTTGACCAGTTCCAAATTGCTCACCTTTGACTTGCTTCCAAATTTCTGCTGTTCCAGACAAGACTGGAATGAAGGTCCTCCAGTACATACTACTTCTCACGTGCACATCAGGTTCTGTCCTCTACAATAAATATTCTTGTAAGGCAATCATCCCCCATACGTACCAATGATTCTTAGACATGAAATTGTCAGTCAAGGAGCTCGGACATCTGTCACTTTGATAGACACAGTTGGATTGTTCTGCGTGGATGGTGTTTGGGTCTGACCATCAAGCAGCCTTGTATGGGAACCTTTCCTGACATCCTGACAGATTCACGTGTAATCCAACTTCTTGATCGGTGCCAATCTGATGGATAAATGACTGTATCACCCTGTGGTTTTAATCTGCATTTATCTTATTTTGAGAAAGGTGAAGCAGGCTGTTATTGGTTTAAGACTTCCTTGCATTTCTCTTCATCACTGTGACCTTTGTGTCCAGATCTTTTACCCTTTTTTATATCGTGTTTGTGGTCTCTTTGTTGCTGCCTTTACAGGATCCTTGAACGTATGAAATAAACACACAATTAGCACTTCCTCTGTGATAATGTCTGTGATTTCTTTTCAGTTTGCTGTCTGTCCTTTGATTTTTGCCTTTACTGCATTTTTCTGCACAGAATTCTATTTCAGAAAGTTAAATTTGATCATTTTTCCCTTTCTCCTGCATTTTGTGGTTTCATGTTTTAACATGTACATCTTTGATTCACCTGACATTTTCGTGGAAGGAGACAGGGATGCAATTTTCGTGTGTCTTCAGATATATTTTCCAGTTACGCCAACATCATTTATCAAATAGTCTATCTTCCTGAGACATGAAATAAAATGCCAGCTTTAGCGTACACCAACCTCGCCTGTGAAGCTAGATCTATTTCTGTCCTGATGGCCGCTGGCCCTTGGCTTTGCCTGTGTACACACAGGCTCTCTCTCCCCCTCCTCTCTGAGCTTCCCCGGGGTGGGGTGGGGGGGCTGAGATTTCACTGCAATTTCCTTACGAGCCGATCACTCAGAAACATGCTCGCTGGAAGAGGAGGTGACTTTGGGGGTCCGTGACTTCTGCTGCAGAAAACAGCAAGACTGCTTCCGCCCCTCTCGCCCCCTCCCTGAGCACCACGGGGGTGACACGGGGCGTCCCAGTGGCTGTCCCTGCAGCCGGGGCTGCGGTGTCCTGGCTGGTTCACCAGGCGTGGGGACCCACCTCTTTGAAGCAGGAAGTAAGCAAGCCTGCTGTCTGTCCTGGAGGGAGCCATCCATCACCTTGTTCCTTTTGCTGTTGTTGTTGAGTCGCTCAGTCCTGTCTGACTCTTCGGAGACCCCATGGACTGTAGCCCGCCAGGCTCCTCTGTCCCTGGGATTTCCCAAGCAAGAATACTGGAGTAGGATGCCATTTCCTCCTCCAGGGGATCTTCCCAACCCAGGGATCGAATCTGCGTCGCTTGCATCTCCTGCAATGGCAGGTGGATTCTTTACCACTGAGCTACCAGGGAAGCCCTCATCTCTTAGGGCAACTGCTACAAGCTCAGTGCCCAGAAGGGCCAGTGTCAAGGGGCCCCAGGGACCTGCACATCCAACTCACCTAGCAAGAGGTGTGGGGACGGGAGACACCCCTGGAAGGGAGCCCCTCCCAAGAGGCACAGCTGGGTGGCTGATGCAGATTTGCATTTTGGAGTCGACAGGATCACACACACTTTAGCACAAAATGGATGTTTAAGACATTGATAAATCTGATACAATCAACTACTTTATTGGGTTAATATGAATTTATCACCAGATAATGTAACTGGGAACCATTTCTTATTAATAGCATTTCCTACAAAGCAGGTAGGTCCTCATATTATAGGACTTCGGGATCATTGTCCAAAATGTTAGCTTAAAAAATTAACTTAAAATGTGCTTAATAGAATTACTAATGTTTGACTAGTTGAAACGAATTTCTACTAATTGAAAGAGACTTTTCTTTCTTTCTTTTTTTCCCCTATTTTCATTCCTAGTGGAGTGGATTTAAGCACTCTAAATCTCTCCTAAACAGATGTGCCTTGTTTATAAAATAAACATTTTGTTGAAGTGAAGTGAAGTCGCTCAGTCGTGTCTGACTCTTTGCGACCCCATGGTTCCTCCATCCACGGGATTTTCCAGGCAAGAATACTGGAGTGGGTTGCCATTTCCTTGTTATTGTCGCTAAAATGTTGTAATGATGCCTTGTTACGTGTGAAGCTGTAGTCCAGTCAGGATTGAGAGCAGTATACAAAAAGTCAGCTTGTGGAGACAAAAACGTGTTTCCCCCTCTTCTGAAAGTAGTTGGAGATTGCAAATAGCACTTAGAAAAGTGAGCCTGCTTAAGAATTTAAAAGAAGGGGGGAAAAAAAGAACCAGTGGAAAACAGCAGTGAGACACAGCAAATAGTTTAACTACAGTTAGGAAACATTTTGACATGAAGGACAGGCATTTCAATACCCTGAAAATCGGGGTTCTTGCTGTAGCTACGCTTGGCTGAGGAACAGCGGTGCTCGTGTGACCAGGTGGAAGCGCTCTGAGGGCTCAGGGTCCCTGCAAGTCAACCTGAGTGTGAACTGCTCGGCACCTAACTTCAAGGAAATAGACATCCATTTCGAACAAGATTAATGCTAACGTTGCCTCAGTTTACCTTTTATTTCTTCCCATGTATCCCCTTTGTTCTAACTGAAAACGGGATTCTAATCAGAAGATCGTTCCAAGTAACCAAGATGAAGTTCATTTCTGTTTTTTTTTTTTTTTTCTTAATACAGCTTCCTACCTCCTTTTCCTGGAATTTTCCTGAACGTTATAAGATATGATATGAGGAACTTTATGAAACTTCCTGGGCTTAAATATGAAAATCACTTTATATACCATATCTTATTAACTAGAAGAGGCTAAAATAGCAACATTACTAACTAAAATAGAGCATTAAGAAAATTTTAAAAAATGTCATACGATCAGTGTAATAACAGACAATTTTTATTTCCAAATTACATGTGACAATATTGTCACAAAAGAAACTCCTCCAATGTAAATCATTGAAGGAAAATAGTACTTTATTATTTAGGTAGTAAACCAAAGGGGCAAAAACCTATGTTCTAGATAATTCCTAACACATTTGATGCTTAAACAGATAGCTAACATACGTTTAGTAATTCAATGCTTGCTGATTTTTATCTCTTGAATTGAGAAAGATATAAATTCAACTGCATAATAAAGAATAATCCTACTTTTCTATTATTCTATAAGTAAAGAGTAATGTAACTTTTAACAATGACATTCATTAACAATCTGCATATTCCTTTCCTTTTAAATTTATACCATGAGGGATACAGTTGCCATTGGAATTGGAATCCACTTTTAGCGTGTAGACGTTTTCAAAACAGGGACATACTTGCCAAAATAAAAACAGAATAATAAAGTAAAATACCTATATATTTCATTTCCTGTGTACTGCTCAACAGCAGTGAAAAAAAGGCTTTTTAATTCTTACTACTATCTAAAAAGATATTCTTGAAGTATCAAATGTAATTTCAAGAAATTTTCAGTATATAATTCTTATTTTTCTCACTCTTAGAGCAAGGTGATAGGCTGACATTTCAGTGAAGAACTAGTAGACACAAAGATGCAAGCTGATGTAAGCACACCCAGTATGATTCTTAGAATGTGTTTATCTGAACTGAAATCTCCATTTAACATGGAACAGCCAGCGGGAAATAGTGATAAGTGGCATCTGCTTTAACTTCACAAGTTGTTGCTCTAATTATTTTCTCGTGAACCTCACGAATCCCTCTTTTCTCAAATTACTTCAGTTGAGTTAATATCATTTGTGTTCTAAGTGATTTAAACAAGGCAAAAAATATCCCACTCTTAAAAATAGCTAGTCATTCTTAAACATTGTATACGGGCTCATAGGACCCAGAAGGAGAATTAACGATCTACCTGGATACTCGCTTGTGTCAGAATCATCTATTTATAATATTGGCATTATGGGAAAATGATACATGTTTATTATAATAATATATTGATATACTGTTATTATAATATAGTTATAATGATATTGCTGGTGGTAAAGAACCCGTTTGCCAATGCAGGAGATAAAAGAGACTTGGGTTTGATCCCTGGGTCGGGAAGATCCCCTGGAGAAGCAAATGGCATCCCACTCCAGTGTTCTTGCCTGGAGAATCCCATGGACAGAGGAGCCTGGCGGGCTACAGTCTATGGGGTCGCAAAGGGTCAGACACGACTGGCGACTGAACACAGACATAATTATACTAATTATATTAATATCAATAATATAAATTATTTGATTTGATTCTCACAGACTGGTGAAAATGAAATGCCATAACATGTAAACACACGGATAAACCATGCCCATTAGTTGCTACTATTATTATCATTGCTATTTTATGGATTAAGCTGTGGTTTTGTTTTTCTCTTTCATCCAGGTCAAAGGTACTTGAAGAACAAACTTGGTAGCAAATAAATTATGTCTTCTGATCCCTTCACACTATTTGGATAACTTAGCTCAAATACCATCACTAACTTGAATATCTCTGTCACTGGCACTGACTAAAAACTGAGACTAGAGCAATTATGAAAGAAGATATAATTTATACTTTTAACTTTGATAAATAAGCTATGAGTTCATAAGTTCAAATTAATCAAAAAGGTAGGCACATTTGACTTTTCACTGCCATTTGTCTTTTGTAGCTTTTAAAATGTTATTGATAGTTCTGAAAATGTATTTTCTTTCCTCCATACTTTTTCAAATGTTACTTCTCAAAATCTCTCGAGATGATTTTGGCTTATTCTTAAAAAAAAAAAAAAGACATTGATGGGTAAGAAATACAACCAAAAGTTTGTATCCTGATTGTAACCTTGAGGTTTGCTCCAGGAAATATTTGAAAATAATCTTGTTTAGATTCTTATTTTTAATTTCTTGGTTAGGTAGTTTTCTAAAATCTTAAAGGACAATGACATACATTTTTTATATAATAGCTGTTCTCGGTAACTAAAGATGCAAATTGAGATATAAAGTATATTAGAAAATGTGACCATATTAGCTTGATACTCAATCCAAAAAGAAAAGAAAGAATTATCAAGCTTCCTAACACAGTCATTCCTCATTTGTTATCTGACATTGTCTTTAGTCACTCTGTGATGCTATTTCTCTTTTATGTCAAGCAGTTTCTATCGACTCTAAATGTAAAGACTTATGCCCAGCCAGGGTCGGTGAGCTTGCAAGCAGCTTTGCCTAAAAGCAGGCACCTCTCTGGCTGCGTGAGCTCAGAGGGGAGCTGGTCCTGCTTTGGGAGGAAGCCTTGCCAGTTGGTGGCAGCATTCACAAGAGCGGATCATGTTTCCTCTCTTATCTGTAGGTTGGGTTTCAAAACAACTCTACAAAAACAGACTGAAAGGCGAGCTGGAAGCAGCACGTGAACGACGGCAGAAAAGTGGAAGGTTCCTGACTACAGCCCCAAACCCCAGAGCATCTGGCGACAAGCGGGCAGCCGGTGTCCTATTTACCTCCTGAGCAGTTTGCAAAAACAGGGCGAAAGCTGGCTCCCGGAGCAAACTGCAACAGAGGCATCAATGAACTCCGCTGATCTTTCTCCTTCCTTAATGTCTGGACTGTGTTCAAGGGCACTCCCAGCTGACCTCACTGCTCACCCCCCTCCCCTCCCAGAAAATATAGCTGTGTCATTTTAGAGCCCCCCCCCCCTTTTTAAATGTCATCTGCTCAGGAAGTATACATTGAGAAGTAGACACTTTAATTCTGATCTGATAGGAAAAAACAAAACAAACAAATAGAACATAAACAACAGTTTAACTCAGCAGCTACATAGCAGGACATCAAGTTAGTCATGCAAAACGTAAGTATATTATATTTCAGGTCCAAGAATTCCAAGGAAGAGGGATTTTCTGTGAAGGAACAGTTTTTGCTTGTCTTGATGATTCAGTAATGTTATATAGCCACTAATGTAAACTTTTAATTTCAGTCATAGAAAGTCTTTAGGGGAAAAAAGTGTGTGCGTGTTTTAACTTAGAAACATATTTTCAAAATTCAAACACAACAGAATTCAGGGATGAATGAATAAGAAATCTGAGTCACTGACTGCAGTCACTATGTGATTGCTTGTTTATATGTTAATATTTCTTGAATATAATTTTCTTTTAAAAATGAAAATGTTCTAAATATTGGATTAGCTGTCCTGGTGCTTACCACATAACTGAGCATTATTCTGAGCAGTATTAATTCAATTTATACACTTTTCAGAATAATTCTTGAGCGTCAGAGTAGTTTGGTCAAGACTATAGGCACATAAGAAATCATTTACTTTAGAAAACTCTTCTTCTCCAAAAGAATATTTTTTAAAAAGGATTATTAAAAATGCATCAGGATTTTTAAAGAGCAAATACTGAAGTGGAAAGCTTTACCACTTCCAAGAAAACGATACTGCCTGTGAACAAATTCTGCTTTTTTCAAACATTTGCAAAGCCACCCCTTGACAGTAGATGATCCGAACAGCAGTTAGATTCTTTCATGTAAAACATTCTGTTGCACAGCACTGGCATATTACAAAACCCTTGTGAAATTTCAGTTGAAACATATTAGCAAATATGTTTGTGAGGAAGAACCAGCAGCTAAAGTGCAGGAAGTCCCCATATGGATCCTAGATGAGGCAAAGACTGTCCTTGGAGTTCATTCATCACAGGAAGGGTAATGTATTACATGAGCAACTGAAATACATTATTTAAACAGCAAACTTGATGGAATGCTGCCGCTCTTTCTAAAGACTAGGACATAGACCTCTGATGTTAAAATCTCTACTCCTAAAATACATTTTAAGTTAAAGCTACTCTAACTGCTTATATAATATTTCACTGACTGATCAGCTTAGTCAGTTCATAAAGAGTCCATCAGGACAAAAAATACTGTGAAACAGCTACAGGGTTAAGAATTAAAAACAAAAAACTCTCATGTTAACTTTTCTCCTGCTATATATGCTTCCTTATGTGAAACAGAGAAGAAAATTAATGTTCATTATTATTATTACTCCCTGAAGAAGGGAACGGCAACCCACTCCAGTATTCTTGCCTGGAGAATTCCATGGACAGAGAAGCCTGGTGGGCTACAGTCCACGGGGTCAGAGTCAGACACAACTGAGCAACTAACACACATTATTATTACTATTATTTGTATTATGAATTATTATATATTTTTAATATCACATTTTAATGAAATTGACTAGTCTATGAAAGGTAATTAAATTATTCCAGAAAGGACTTTTTGGTTTGGTTAAAAAAAAAAAATCACTGTGTAAGATTTTATATTGAAACAACAATAAAACCAACCAAACAAAAAGCAATATTTGTTCGAAGATATGGCCATTTTGTTATCCATTTTGGGCCATGGGAAAAAATTTCATCCAGGCTCTAGCTGGCAACAGGCCACGCAAGCAGCACCCAGCCCCGCACAGGGAACAGGTTGGCAGATGTTATTAGCTGACTTTTGCTGGAGAACAGTTGGAAAAATCACAAGGTGTCAAACAAGCTTTAAATAAATAAATAGCTTATTTGGCAACGGAAAGGGAGAAAGACAACCAGTTCCTTCGTTGAGGAAGACTGGGATGTTTCTAATTACAGAGTTCCTTTCTGCTGGTTTCACAGGCTGACTTCTTAATGAGAATGGAAATTGTACTCCCACACTTGCAGCTAGAGGTTCTAGGACTTCAGAATGACAATTAGTTTGCAGTTTTGCTGCAGCTCTGTGATCCTACAGTATGAGAACACCACTGATAGAGAAGACAAATTCTTCACCCTGGCTTGTCTGTCCCTAACCAGGGACCGACTAACTAGTCTATGGGGGTGTCAGCTGCCCGCAGAGAGCTTCTGACACCATTCTGGAACGCTGGTATTGAACACCCATTGGAACAGCTTGGGGTGGGGGGACAGCCCAAGATGGACTTGTTGACATCCGAAGGGCACAGCAACTGAATATTCAATGAGTATTTGAAAGCTTAATTTTGTTTGAAAAGCCAAAATCAAGCAGAAAAATCCTTTCTTTGAAGAAATTATTATGGCATGATGCCGGAAAGAGGTTACCCCACAATCACCCTCTGCTTGTTAGGGTTATTGAACATTTAGGCAGGCCCCTTTACTGGAAATGATCACAGGGCCAACAGAATTGGGTCACATGGTCTTGAAGCTCCCAGATGAGAAGCCCCATCAACTCTCCTTGCTGGGTGGACACTTGCTAGGCAACATCTGTTACCGTAAAAGGGACAGCAAGATCTAAAACGAATAGAACACACACACAATCACACACACACAAATGTCCGTACACACCCATGCCCACACACAGAAACCTGCACGCACCCGCAAACCCCCCCCCCCCCCCCCCCCCCCCCCCCCCCCCACACACAGCTCCGCCACTCCTAGAAGTATTATTTTGTAAAGCATGGTTTGTTTAAAATGAAGGATCGACTTTGAACACACCTCTTTGAGGCAAATTCTATGATGCCTTTTGTGTCATTGATCCTCCTTCTGTTTAAGTTACTCAGCAGTAACCGTAATTTATATAGCAACTAACAAAACTACGACGATCTTTCGGTGAATAGGGATCTTTTGGCCCATAATATTAACTAGCATAATTTTCAGGTCACATTTTTATAAACATGTTAAAACATTTATCACTCTTTCAAAAATTACAATCTTAAATTATTCTTCTTAAATGTAAGACTCCATGACACTGAAAACGAAGACTTTCGTAAGGTATAGACGGCATTCAAAGCCAAACTTCCAGCAGTTAAAAAAAATTTTTTTTTGTTTCAAAATTATTTCATGAAGACACAATTAAAAACAAACCAAAAAACCCGACCAAGGCTTGCGTCTATAGCCTTTTTAGTTTCCGCAGAATTAGTAGCCTGCTGAGATCTGAACTGGGGACTCCCATCCTCAGCAGCAGCCCTCACAGTCATTTAGGAGACGCGTTATATGGTGGCTCCTTATTTGTAATCGACTTCGAAAGTCACAGAAGCCACGTAGATGGAAATATATAAAGCATCCATGGGCATCTTTCACGCGGCACCCGCTGCGGGCGCGCAGGTCCGGAGACGCCCACTCCCGCGCCTCGGCGCGCGGGGCCGGGGGCCGGCGAGGGGCGGGCCGCGGCCGCAGGGACCCGGCTCGGCTCGCCGGAGCCCGCCCTCTTCCCGGCACGATGAAAACTGCAGTCTTCTCCGCCCGCTCGTCCTTCCCTTTCTCCTGTTACATCCAAACAGACGATTTCAACTTCCCGAGAACCTGACAAGTGAATGGCGCTGATGACGCCCCGGAAAGGGCCCACGATCGGGTGCGGGGGAAGGGCAGCCCTGAGCGGGTGGGACCCCGGGAGCGCCTGGGGCCCGCGCGGCCCGGGGTTGGGGGCGCCCCATCCGCGCCCCTTGCCGACCCCGGCTCCCTTTCCAGGAAGGGGCTCGAAGCTGCTATCGATCCCGAGCTCACCGGTGACTAATGGGATGCTCGTAAACAAGCCGCGGGCCGGGCACCAAGGGAACCACCCAGGCGCGAACACGCCGAGGCGGGGGGGCGCGCGCCCACCCCCAGCCCGGGCACCGGATCCGCGCGCCGAAGTGTGTGCTGGGGGTAGGGAATTTCGAGGGGGCAGCCAAGTTCACTGCCTCCCCCAGGCCCCAGTCAGTGGGGCGACGGCAAGGCGGTGCGGGGCCCGGTGGGGGTGGGGGGTGGTGCCACCGCCCACTCCCAAGCCCCGAGCCCGGGCCGGCGGTCTCGCCTTGATCTCGGTCGGACCCCGTCCCCTGCAGCGTCCCCTCCCCGGCGGAAGCTCGGAGCCCAATTAATTGAGTCAAAGGCGGGAGGGCCGGGCCCTGCGCGCGGCGGCCGGCCCCCACCCCTCCCGCGCGCCCCTTTTCCCGCCCTGGGTGGCATCGCCTCCGCCGGCCTCCGCAACGAGCCGCTGATTAATGAGGCCCGGCCGCCCCCGCCCCGCCGCGCCCCGCCCCGGCCCGGGCCCCCCGCGGGAGGGGGCGGGGGAGGGGACGGCGGGAAACGCGGCCCCGGGAGAAAGGGGGGCGGGGCGGGGGCGCGCGGCCCGCCCTCCCCGCGGCCCGCGCCCATTGGCCGTGCGCGCCGTCCGTCGGGGGGCGCGGCGCCAATGCGGGCGGCGGGGCGGGGCGGCCGCGCCGTGTGTGCCTGCGTAACGCCGAGTCACATGTTGTTTTGCTCTTCTTAGTTCAGTCACTCGGTGCGCGATGTGTTACTCACTGTGCGGCGGGGACCGCGACGAGCCCGGGTCGCCGTTGGCAGCGGCAGCAGCAGCAGCAGCGGCAGCGGCAGCCCCGGCGGCTGCGGCGCGGACCCCGAGTCCCCGGGCGCACCTCGGCGCCCCGGAGCGCAGCGCGGCGGCGGGACCCGTGCGGCCGCGCGCGCCTTAGGCTCGGCCCCGCGGCTCGGGGACCCCGACTCTCGGCCCAGCCAGCGAGTCCCCCAGGCGCCGCCCGAGAGCCCGGGAGGCAGCGGCCGCGGGCAAGCCGGGCCGCGGGGAAGGGGGGGGCGGCGGCCACCGCCCGCACCGGGCACCTTCTGGGGCCCCGGATCGCGGAGGGCGCTGCGCCACCGCGCGGGTGCCGGCCCCCGCGGGGCCTCCCCGAACCTTCCCCACCTCCTGGGCCCGAGGGACGCGGGCTCCGGCGGGCGAGCAGGAGGTGGTGGGGAGCCGCCCGCGCCCCCCTCTGCGCTCCGCGCCTCCCCTCCCGGCCCCCAGCCCCCGCCCCCGGCCCCTCCAAGCCGGGCCGGGCGGCGCGGCCTGAAGCGCCCGCGATGGCGAGCCCGCCGGAGCACGGGCCCCCCGGGCCGGCGGGCGGGGACGGCCCCAACCTCAACAACAACAACAACAACAACAACCACAGCGTGCGCAAGTGCGGCTACCTGCGCAAGCAGAAGCACGGCCACAAGCGCTTCTTCGTGCTGCGCGGGCCCGGCGCGGGCGGCGACGAGGCGGGCGCGGGCGGGGGCCCGGCGCCGCAGCCGCCGCGGCTCGAGTACTACGAGAGCGAGAAGAAGTGGCGGAGCAAGGCGGGCGCCCCGAAGCGGGTCATCGCGCTCGACTGCTGCCTGAACATCAACAAGCGCGCCGACGCCAAGCACAAGTACCTGATCGCCCTCTACACCAAGGACGAGTACTTCGCCGTGGCGGCCGAGAACGAGCAGGAGCAGGAGGGCTGGTACCGCGCGCTCACCGACCTGGTCAGCGAGGGCCGCGCGGGCGCCGGCGACGCGCCCCCCGCCGCCGCCGCCGCCACCTCCGGGTCCTGCAGCGCCTCCCTGCCCGGCGCCCTGGGCGGCTCGGCGGGCGCCGCCGCGGCCGATGACAGCTACGGGCTGGTGGCGCCCGCCACGGCCGCCTACCGCGAGGTGTGGCAGGTGAACCTGAAGCCCAAGGGCCTGGGCCAGAGCAAGAACCTGACGGGCGTGTACCGCCTGTGCCTGTCGGCGCGCACCATCGGCTTCGTGAAGCTCAACTGCGAGCAGCCGTCGGTGACGCTGCAGCTCATGAGCATCCGCCGCTGCGGCCACTCGGACAGCTTCTTCTTCATCGAGGTGGGCCGCTCGGCCGTCACGGGCCCCGGCGAGCTGTGGATGCAGGCGGACGACTCGGTGGTGGCGCAGAACATCCACGAGACCATCCTGGAGGCCATGAAGGCGCTCAAGGAGCTCTTCGAGTTTCGGCCGCGCAGCAAGAGCCAGTCATCCGGCTCGTCGGCCACGCATCCCATCAGCGTGCCCGGCGCGCGCCGCCATCACCACTTGGTCAACCTGCCCCCGAGCCAGACGGGGCTGGTGCGCCGCTCGCGCACCGATAGCCTGGCCGCCACCCCGCCCGCCGCCAAGTGCAGCGCGTGCCGGGTGCGCACGGCCAGCGAGGGCGACGGCGGCGCGGCGGCGGCGGCGGCGGCGGCGGCGGGGGCCGGGGCGGCGGCGGCGGGCGGCAGGCCGGTGTCGGTGGCGGGCAGCCCCCTGAGCCCGGGCCCGGCGCGCGCGCCACTGAGCCGCTCGCACACGCTGAGCGGCGGCCGCGCGGGCAAGGCGGCGCTGGCGCCGGCAGGGGGCGGCCTGCAACACAGCCGCTCCATGTCCATGCCCGTGGCGCACTCGCCCCCGGCGGCCACCAGCCCTGGCAGCCTGTCGTCCAGCAGCGGGCACGGCTCGGGCTCCTACCCGCCGCCCCCCGGCCCGCACCCGCACCTGCAGCACCCCCTGCACCCCCAGCGCCCCTCCAGCGGCAGCGCCTCGGCCTCGGGCTCCCCCAGCGACCCCGGCTTCATGTCCTTGGACGAGTACGGCTCCAGCCCCGGGGACCTGAGGGTCTACTGCGGCCACCGGAGCAACACGCCCGAGTCCATCGCCGAGACGCCCCCGGCGCGGGATGGCAGCGCGGGTGAGCTGTACGGCTACATGACCATGGAGCGGCCGCTGAGCCACTGTGGCGGCCGCGCCTACCGCAGGGTCTCCGGGGAAGGCGCCCCGGACTTGGACCGAGGGCTGAGGAAGCGGACTTACTCGCTGACCACGCCTGCCCGGCAGCGGCCGGCGCCCCAGCCGTCCTCTGCGTCCCTGGACGAGTACACGCTGATGCGGGCCACCTTCTCGGGCAGCTCCGGCCGCCTGTGCCCGTCCTGCAGCGCGTCCTCTCCCAAAGTGGCCTACCACCCGTATCCCGAGGACTACGGCGACGTCGAGATCGGCTCGCATCGCAGCTCTAGCAGTAACCTGGGCGCAGACGACGGCTACGTGCCCATGACCCCCGGCGTGGCCCTCCTGGGGGCGGGCAGCGGGAGCTGCAAGAGCGACGACTACATGCCCATGAGCCCCACCAGCGTGTCGGCCCCGAAGCAGATCCTGCAGCCACGCCCCGGGCCTGCCGCCTTGCCCCCTGCGGGGCCAGCGGTGCCCACGCCCGCGTCGGCGGCCAGCAGGGCCTTCCCGGGCACCGCGGGCGGCTACAAGACTGGCTCCCCAGCCGAGAGCTCCCCCGAGGACAGCGGGTACATGCGCATGTGGTGCGGTTCCAAGCTGTCCATGGAGAGCGCCGACAGCAAGCTGCTGCCCAACGGGGACTACCTCAACATGTCCCCCAGCGACGCGGGCACCGCGGGCACCCCGCCCGACTTCTTCTCTGCTGCTGGGGAGACGCTGCGGGGCGTGCCCGGCTACTGCTATAGCTCCCTGCCCCGCTCCTACAAGGCCCCCCACGCCTGCCACGGCGACAGCGACCAGTACGTGCTCATGAGCTCGCCCGTGGGCCGGGTCCTGGAGGAGGAGCAGCTGGAGCCGGCCCCCGGCCCCGCGCAGGCGGCCAGTGCCTTCCCGGCCTCGGCGGCTGGCAGTGGCCACCCCCAGCCACCCCACCCCGCCGTGCCTTCACCTGGGAGGCCAGGCGGTGGCGGAGGTAGCCGCCCCGACGGCTTCCTGGCCCAGCGCTGCCGGGCAGTGCGGCCCACACGCCTGTCCCTGGAGGGGCTGCCAGCCCTGCCCCGCATGCACGAGTACCCGCTGCCCCCCGAACCCAGGAGTCCAGGCGAGTATATCAACATCAACTTCGGGGAGGCCGGCGCGCGCCTGTCGCCGCCCGCACCCCCGCTCCTGGCCTCTGCCGCCTCGTCGTCGTCGCTGCTGTCTGCCAGCAGCCCGGCCTCGTCCCTGGGCTCCGGCACCCCGGGCACGAGCGGGGACAGCCGGCAACGCTCCCCGCTCTCCGACTACATGAACCTCGACTTCAGCTCGCCCAAGTCGCCGCAGCCGGGCGCCCAGGGCCGGGACCCCGTGGGCTCCTTGGACGCTCTGCTGTCCCCCGAGGCCTCTGTGTACCCGCCGCTGCCCCCTCGCCCGGCCGCCCCCTCCTCGGCCCTGCAGCCGCCACCCCCGCCGCCCCCGCCGGGGGAGCTGTACCGCCTGCCTGCGGCAACCACCTCCCAGGGCCCAGGCGCGGCCTCCTCCTCGGACACGGGGGACAACGGTGACTACACCGAGATGGCCTTCGGCGTGGCCGCCACCCCGCCGCAACCGATCGCGGCGCCCCCAAAGCCCGACGGTGCCCGCGTGAGCAGCCCCGTGTCTGGCCTCAAGAGGCTGAGTCTCATGGATCAGGTGTCGGGGGTCGAGGCCTTCCTGCAGGCCGGCCAGCCCCCAGACCCACACCGGGGGGCCAAGGTCATCCGCGCGGACCCGCAGGGGGGCCGCCGCCGCCACAGCTCCGAGACCTTCTCCTCGACCACCACTGTGACCCCCGTGTCCCCGTCCTTCGCTCACACCCCCAAGCGTCACAACTCGGCCTCGGTGGAGAATGTTTCTCTCAGGAAAGGCAGCGAAGGGGGCTGCGGCGGCGGCCTGGGTGGGGGTGACGAGCCCCCCTCGTCGCCGCGCCAGTTGCCCCCGCCGACGCCGCAGCAGGCGCGGGCCTGGACGTCGGCTCAGCCCGGCGGCAGCCTGGTCGGCTGTCCCGGGGGCAACAGCTCGCCGATGCGCCGGGAGACGTCCGCCGGCTTTCAGAATGGCCTCAACTACATCGCCATCGACGTGAGGGCCGAGCCGGGGCTGTCACCGCCCCTGCAGCAGTACCCACACGGGCAGACGGGCGACAGGGGCGCCTGGGGCCGCACCCGGAGCCTCGGGGGTCTCATCAGCGCCGTGGGCGCTGCCAGCCCCGCCGGGGTGTGCGGGGGGCCAGGCCCGGGTGCCCTGCCCGGGGCCAACGCCTACGCCAGCATCGACTTCTTGACGCATCACCTGAAAGAGGCCACGGTGGTGAAAGGTGAGGGCCGGGGGCGGGAGGAGGGCGGGCAGGCGGGTCGTCTAGAAACCGCTTCCCTTCCGGGGGTCCCTTGACCTCAGTGCCCAAGTTCTGGCGCAGGGCTCTCGCTTTGTTTTGCATTTGGTCCAGTGTCGGTCTTTTCCCAAAGACCTCGTCAGAGCGCTCAGGTCGCCTTTGGGTTCAACAGTGAGTCTTCCGACTTGGGAGACAGATCTGTTTTCTTTGGCCCCAGAGCCCCTCTCCTCTTCCCGTCTGTGAACACCTGGGGCGTGGGGGTGTCAGCCACTCCCCCAGGAGGTGGCCCAGGGCGTCCTCCCATCTGTGAAGTGGGAAACTTCCGCTGGGAGGGACCCGCCTGCCCGGCGGCTCCCAGGCCCGCAGACGTCACCTTTCTCTTTGTTTTCCTGGAGCCTGGCCGGGCTAATTCTTGCTGAGCCTCAAAGTTTAGAAAAACAGGCCCAAAAGTTGTTTAGGAGACGAGCATCCATTTTGGCTGGCTGTTGCAGGGAGCCCTGAGCCCTTTCAAGTTTACGTGGGGACCGTGGGAGCATTTCCACCAGAGACGTGCCTGTTCTCCAGGGGGCTGAAAGGGTGACGCTCCTGAAACCCAGCTCTGGAGCTTGAGCCCACCTGGGCATCACCTGGAGAGTCTAAGGCCAGGGGGTGGGGCTGGGTGAACCCCCGAGATTCCCACGCAGTGGGTCTGGGCTGTGGCTCCCCATGCCTTCCTAAGAAGCTCCCCTCTTGTGCTGTGCCGCAGGCCGGGGGGGCCCTGGCTGGGGGTGGAGTTGGGGGCACTTGCCCCAGTGAGACCGCTGGAGCAGGTCTGAGAAATGACCTGGGGGGTCAGCCTAGGTAGGCGCAGTCAGGGAAAGCGGCCAGTGGGCGGAGCCCAGACACCAGCATTTTCCTTGTTGCCCAGGCGATGAGAATCTGGACTTGAGAGAAGACAGTGAAAGATGCCACATGGCTGGTTTCAGGAGCGGTCAGCCCCAGGGGGTGGCGCCCAGTGTGGTTCTTCCCCGGCTCCTCGCAGATCCCCAGGGACGGAGGTGTGCTTGCCTTGACCTGGTTGTCTCAGACCCTGAATGACGAGGGGGAGGAGAGGTGGGAGGGTGGGCTTAAAGAGTTCCTTAATTTTATAGCTGCTTCCTTGCAGGAAGATAGAAGCGCTGTGGGAACCGCGGAGGACAGAGTAGTGAACAGTGCTCAGATGCTGGCCTGAGGTCAGCAGTCTGCCGGGTTACAGGGTGATGATGGGCGCAGTGTGGGGCTCTGTACACCTTGTGTTCTGAAAGCAAACAGACGCGTCTGATGCAGGGTAAATCCAGCATATGTTTTCTCGCATCCATGGGATTTAAAGTTACAGCTGGGTTCAAGAGGGCGGGGACGTACGCACCCCTGTGGCCGATTCTTGTTGACGTATGGCAGATACCAGTACACTACCATAAAGCCGTTATCCTCCAAATAAAAATAAATTTAAAGAAGAAAAAAAATTAAAAGTTACAGCTGTAGGGTGGATATCCTGTTATTCTTATACAATAGAGGAAAAGCGATTTGCTTTTTTTCTAAAATCATGGACTACAAGATGAAAAGAGGCACAGAGAACTCTCAGGGACGCGGCCCTGCGGCATCTAATGACGCAAATTGGAAGCCGTCAGGATGTGCCCCGTAAATGGTGATGCTCAGCTGAAGGTCGCTTTTCTTGGAGGCACTTAAGCCCTACAGGTGCGTCTGAAAAATTGCTGGTGTGTCTGGGAGTTGAAGGATTAGTAGGTGCCATCCAAGACATAGTCTAGATAAACACAGCGGCGTAACTAGACTTGACTGGGGGAAAAGTCCGCACGCACAGGAAGGGGTATAGACCATAGTGAACACCGGCGTACATCTTGCTGAAATCTGATTCTCATCAGAAAAAAACAGCCTGAGAACACAACACCTTTTACAGCCTCTGGTAGAGCAGGCAGGAAAAACCCGGAGTGGATTGAGGAGGGCCCTGGGAGGCGGTTCTCGCAGTTAGGGGAAGAGTGAGCTGGGGTGTGTGCCTCCAGGCCTGAAGGAATCCAAGGCCTTTCGGATAAAGTAGATACATTCAGAAGCATGATTCACGGCTGCTATAATGCCCTTTTCAGATGAGAGAAAATTTTAAACTGCAAGAGATAAGTTTAGCGAGAGGCCTGGTCTGGCTTGTTTTGTCCCCTATTTCCCACCAGTATAACATTCTTCTCAACCTATAGGATTCAGGGCTCTGAAATCAAAACAGTTTGTAAATTCCGTGGTCACTGAAATCGCTTTGGATTGCCATTTGCCCAAAGTCTCTGTGAGTGTTACGGTAAACACCCTCTTAAGAACGGGAAAAGACTATTTTTAAACAAAATAGATAACTACAATTGATCCATTGTGTCCAAACCATATTTTTTTTTTTCCTTTCTTTCAAAAAGGCCTACACGCTAAATGGATTTCTGGTAGACTAATTTGAGCACAGAGAACAGTGGACTAGGGAAGAGGAGGATCTCGTTTTAATTAACGGGGCAGGGGGTGGGGGGCGAACACTTACTTGTGTTCTGTGGAGCTAGAAAGGAGCATCCACTTTTATTTAACTCCTGTTTGCGCATAGACATTGGTTTGTGATGCCCATAAATAAAAAGTTCACAGGAGATAAGTGTTCTTTGAGAGCATGATTTATGGAGGGAAGACTTGCAAAGCATTTCTTTGAAGATAAAAGGGAAAGTGAGCTTCCTGAGTCATGGGGTGCACTGCCCTGACCCTCAGAAGTGGCTGTGTTTCCACATTCAGCTCCTCGGGTTCCACGTGGAAAAGCTTCATGAGCTGCATGGAGTCGGAATCATTTGGGGTCGCGTGGGCAGTGTTTGGCGTTTGGATAAGCGGTGACAAAGAGTTAAGGTTCCAGCAACGTTTCCTGCTTGGACGTTTCCAGTAGAATTGGGGCTGGGGGTGGAGTTTCCATGCTGGAGCCAATTAAAAAGTTAGTACCCCTTAGATTGACACCCAGACATGTGTTTATGTCTTTGTAGGTTGTCCAGAGAAGATGAAATTTTAACTCTAAATTATGCATCTCACTTGGGAGCAGGGAGAAGATACTTATCCTGTGTTTTGTGGGTGTGTTTGTGGAAAAGTCTAAGCCATCTTTATGGTGCTGTTGTTTGGGAACAGACCTGCTGCTGCTGAATTTACTGAGCATTAAAGCCGCTTTTTAAAATTAACTTTGTATGTTTGGTTGTTAGGATTACAGATTGTCCTATACTATATAAACTATGCTATTTTAGTATTCCTCTTTAGTGAGGTTTTTGTTCTAAAATTGGTGTGTGTGTATGTACAAGGCGGATTAGATAAGAATTACCCTGAAAGCATCTGTATTTAAATTTGTTTGATAAAAGGACTATTTATTCATATTCCACAGAAAGAATCGTGGGATAAGAGAGCAACACCATCACAATTTATGTTTAAAAGTGTTGTCTGTTGAAGTCTTCAAGCAGGGGACCTGAATATTTTTAGAACTCTAAGGAGATGGCTTGACAAACCACACACACTTTTTTTTCTCTGTCGTGCTTGCTTTTCCGCTTTGGTTGGCCAGCTCTTATCATAATAAGCCAATCATGTGCCCGGCTCCCACCCTGTTCCCAGGAGCAGACAACTAAGGTGCTAATGAAAACACACACAGGCTTTCCTGAATGAAAGTCATGTGACTTGTTCTAGTTCCTTTATTGAAAGAGAAACCTTTACCAAAATAGTACTTCAGAGAAGGAGGCAGGGTGTGTGGAACACTAACCCAGGAATCAGGAAACCAGGTTTCTAGTTGCTGATCTTGGCGAGTCATGTACGAGAGGAGTCCCTCTGTCTCACTTTCTCCGTCTGCAAAGCAAGGTCCTCATTACCCTCTCCTCTCGTGCTCCACGGGGAGGTCCAGGAGCTTGTCCACATCCAGAGAGCTTCAGCTCCTCTAAAGAAGTATGCCAATAAATCCCGCGATGATGTTGATACTTATTACCTTGAAACCTGGAGTGTGTGCAGGAAAGACACTTCTGTTGATGCATCTTCTTAAATTAAAAACAAACCCCAAAACCCTCATAGTTGTCTGAACGTGGAGTCACTACCTTCCTGAGAAATGCAGGCCTCTTCTATTTGGTTTCACTCCAGTCTCTAAGAGCCATTGTTTTCTCCCATCTCTATTTCACTTGAGGTTTTTTTTTTTCATAGATAATTATCAATTGTCATGTAGTAGTGTTTTAAATTACACAGTAGAGTAACAGTGAAGGAAAATAGCATTCTAATCCTGAAACTACATCAGGACCGCACTTTCTGATGACCTTTTATGATGTGGTCATGTATTAAGAGAAATTGTCAAGATGAAAATGTGTAACTGGAATGTAGATTTCTCACATTGACAGTGTTGGCCCTTCATCTGGGGAGCATCAAGAGAAAAAGAGACCCCTGAAACTTGGAGCTGCTGAGTCATCTCTGTTTGACTGGGACTCCACTCCTCGGGGCTGACTCAATGAGAGTGGCCACCCTGCGCTGTGTTTGGTTTGTCTGGTTGTCCCAGCTGGTCAGGAACACCTCCAGTGTCTGATTCTTTCATTCTTCCGTGGGCCCACCACCCTCCTGAAAAGGAATTTTAATAGATAATTAATGCTTTTATTTTCTTTAGATCTTAGTATTAAAACGTGTCTCTTTCTGCAAAGAACTTGCAGAAGTTTCAGGACCAGCATGGGGATAATGGCTTTTCTGTTAAAATTCCCACCAATGCATTTTCTGTAGAAGTGGAGTTCCGAGAGCCGGTTAACTTTTGGTATCAGATTTGGCAGGTGGAGAGGGTTTTTTGTTTTGTTTTTTGGGGGTAGAATCGAGTGTTCCCATTTCACCTTAGAAACTTAAGGGAAAATGTACCTGGACTCTTTTTACCTGCTTTGCCAAGTACACGGAGCAGGGAAAAACAGCGGTAGAGAGTCCTGCCCCCTCAGCCCCCACGGGGTTTTCACCAGGGCCCCTGTAGTAGGTGAGTTTCTGTAGACTTTATCTGCTGCAGACATGAGTAGAATGTTTTTCCATACAAGTTGGGGAAGGCTTTTAATGCTGGCATTTTTCATCCACCGAACAATTTTCCGAACCTGCACAATCAGTGGTTATAAACCCGTTACTGATCAGGTTGTAGGTTTCCTGAGAACAGCGCTCTCCACATTTCAGTGCGAAGATTCTTTCTGTGTTAAGTTCATCGATTTGGATGCGTTCTTCAAGATGGCAGTGATTATTCTGAATCACTCAAGGCTGAATATTGTAGACAGAGCTCGTCTACAATAGATTTGTAGATTTGTTTCTGGAGAGAACTAGTGAAGTCATCAGTCAAGATCGAGGAAATGCTGAGTCTGGTAATTGCTCCTGACTCTTCCATGTCTTTCTGGCTGGCTGGCACAGACTTGCATTAACTGTGTGTGGAATTAAAGAGCACAGAAGGAAGTGTGGACAGAGAGAGCTGGAGTCTGTGTTGGAAACTGGCGTTTGCTCTGTGGGTGCAAAGTATACAAGATACGTCTGTGCTTGCGGGGTGGGGGGGGTCTTATTTAATTAAATCATTGCATCGGAATGGAATTCATTGAATTCTGCTGAAATGCAATTGGGTTAAAACTTGAAGGCTGCATGTTTACAAGTGTTGTAACAGTCAAGTTAGAGGTTCTGATTTCTATTCTGTTGGATTAGGAAATGATAAGTTTGTATCAAGTTGCTTTTACCTGTCCAGAGTTGATCAGGCAAAGGTGTCTTCACACGTGGCCCTGCGTTCTCATTCCAGGGGTGATATTTATGCCCATAGACAGGATTTAGAAAATATTCTTTGCTTATGGTGCTTAATTTGGAATATTTGGTCAAATATGGTGGTCTATAACGTACATTAACGAATGATTACATGCATAGCGTTTTGTAAACACTGGGCTTTTTAGTATCAGTTTTAATTAAAGAGTACCCAGCTTTCCACAAAAATTATTATTTGGGGGTGATGTGTGTGCGCGTATATATGTTTAGTTTCATAATTTCTCATTCAGTTGTGCTCCAAGAGGCTTAATGTGGATATTTTTTTCATAATTCAAGCTCCAATACGGAATAATAATGTTCTCTAATCATGTTAAAACTGTGTGACCTTAAGTATATCTATAGTGTTAACTGTGACTTTAGTCTATCCATTAGGTATTGGTACAGATAACTTGAGTGAATTACTATAGTACAATGTTAAATTCCAATTCTTCAATGTGAAAAAAAATAGGTTCTATATAGAGTTCATTATATTAGTGATTTTAATAATTATCTTAAAATCCATATGTATATCTTAATAATGACTTATATTTTTACATAGAATCAATGCATAACCTTTAATTTTTATAAACGTGACCTAGTACTTCATGCAAATTCAAAAGTCCTTACTTATAGCTGCCCATTTTTTTTGCCTCCAAATTATAAGTGTAACTAGTAATGCCCAAAACTTGAAGAGCAGTGAATGAGGCTGAAAGAATGCTACTAAAGCTGAGATGATGAAAATGCAACTGTTATTCTGGTCAGTGTTGAAAGATAATTGCATGTCCCTCTCTCTCCCCTTTCAGTCAAAAGAAGTGTTAAAAATTCAAAGAGTCGGCTTTTTGTCACGTTATAGCGTTCAGAGGTTTTAATACCTAGAGTCTCAGTGATACTCCAAAAGCCCTGCCTCAGAGCGGAGCTGCCGGGTCCCCGTGTTTGGAATAAGGAGCCTGCGTCTCAGAGAGTCCCAGCGACCTGCCTCGGGCTCCCGAGCCAGGACGGGCGGTGGTGGGTTGAACCTCGCGAAGATGCCCTCTTACCACCTGACTGCCGGCCAGTCTATCCCGTCTCCTGCAGACCCTGCGCGCTGTCTGCTTGGGAGGTTCATTTGCTGTAGCGACCTTGGGATCTTCTGTAGACTCGCCTCAGGCCGCTTTCGAGTTAACAGCTGGGCTGTTATTTCACTTGGTGATACTGAATCTCCCTGTCTTTTCTTCCACACATTATTCATTCAGAGTACGATGGGTCAGCTAAGCAGGAAGACTGGATGATAAAGGAAAGCACCCTCATTTTTTTTAATATATTAAAAAAATTTTTTTCCCCATTTTTGTTGGTCTGTAACTGACTGATAATGTTGTGTTAGTGTCAGAAAGCTCCCTTGTTTTTTAAAATGGTTTCCACACCTGCCAGGTTGAAGAGCTCAGGATTCAATATTATTTTCAAGGCTCTGGTGGTGGTGGTGGTGGTTTCAGAGTTGAATTGGATTGTTGGTTGATCATCTGTTCTGGGGATCCCAGGGTGTCTTCCTGGACTTCCAGTGACCTGCAGAGTGGACACTTATATTCCTCAGCTGTCTTTGTTTTCATGAAACAAACTGTATATCATGTCTGATAAGACACCTCCCCCTTGCAACACCAAATGCTTGAGATGAGAAGTCTCTCCCCACAGTGTGGTAACAGTCAGGAAAAAAAAAAAAATACAAGGTCGCTTTGAGGAAAAGGGGTGGAGAACCCTCAGGTCTGATGAAACGCATTTGAAGGTTGTGAAAACAGAGGCCGGGGGAGGTGGGCATCTTCTGCAAGGTCACTGGTTTAATTAGTTGGTAGCAGTGTTTGTAAACATTCTCAGGCAGGAATGGGATGTTCTGTGTCTCTGCGGGCCTTTGTCTGGTGATGAAGACCTTGCTCTTCCGACAGGGCCTGCCCCCTCTGGGATGAGGCATTGTCTGTAGAAGTGCTATTTACTAGTCTTTATTCATTTTGGAGCCTCTCAGGAAATTGCTTCGTGCATGCACTACGAGGTGTGATGGGGGACAGAAGCAGAGAAAGCAGACACTTAGATGAGGAAGCAGCTTGGAATGAGGGTGATGGCCCAACGCCCACATGGGCAGCGTCTCCTGGGGGTGCAGAGGGCAAGGGCTCAGCGGTCAGTCACACTCATGTGCTTCCTTGTAAGAAAAAAGAGAGAGAGAAGGAAGAAAGAACGTTCTTGGGGTAATTCAGATCAGAAGACCTCTACAATCTGGGAAAACATAGGTCCTTTTTCTTTGTTGGTGGGTCACCTTGGTCCACCGAGCCAGCATCTAGTGGGTCTGTGGTCTCCATCATTCTGTGAGGGGTCCTTAAGATGCATTCCTTTTCTAAGTGAAATACCATACTCCTCAATATGGATAAGTCCATTAACAGTTTCCTAAGAAATGAGTCATCACTCTATTGGATGATGAATCTGTCCGAAAACGAACAATTTTAGAATTTGCCTGAGGACCCTTCAGTAACTCATCAGTGGTGCTAAGAGGTGATCTTCTCCAGAAGGGATCATTTCACCAGTGCCTTTCTTGTTTTTGAGATTTTTTTCTGTTTATTTTTTTTGAGGAAACAAATGTATTTACTTACCTTCATTGTTATAGAATGAGAAATGATATTTCAGAAGGCGCTGTCTTCCTAAGGGCTGACTCCGAGCCCCCTTCAAAAGGCAGACAGGAAGATGTAAACATACGTAACTGTCCACACAACCGCTCTCCACGCTCGGAAGAAAGGGTAGTCGGGGCCCTACCGCCTCGTGCCCTGGGGAGTGGTCCAGGGCGGTGTTTACACGAGCTGTCAGTCTCGCCAGCATCCGAACAGAGACCACTTGCTTCCTGGCGGACGCAGCCTGGGGGTCAGGCGCCTGCCATCGGGGGCGTGAGCAGCAGCGATCCCGCAGCGTTCCTGTCACCTGGCGCGGGGTAAGCAGGCCGGGAGTGAATGAGCGATGGAACTGCCCCTTGGGATCAGACGGAAGCTGAGATCAGGGGCCTTGTCTTGGGGCGCTGGCTCTGGGGAGCACTTCCCCAGTTAGGTGGGAAGCGGATGGCAAAAATCAAAGCCGCAGCGTCTCCCTGGAGGAGGTCTGGCGCCTCCCCTGAAAACCAGCCCTCCTGCGAGGACCTGGGACGAAGCGCTGGCTGCCCGGCCGGGTGCTGGTGCTGGAAAGCCACGGAACGTGGAGGCTGAGGTCAGGGACCGCGTCACACCATGGAGAAGCCCCTGACCTATCCTGGGAGGGACACACCTGTTCCCTGGCCTGCCAGGCCCAGCGGAGGCCTTACGTGGTCCCTGCTGCTTCCCCCTCATAGGGCTTCCGGAGACCATGGTGGGTGGATGGATGGATGGATGGATGGATGGGGGACTTGAGAGGTGGGGGAGAAGTTTTGAAATTAGGCCAGGATGCTCTCCCTAAATTGAAAGACTGTGCAGGTAGTGTTTTAGAAACTCCAGGCAATAAGCAGGATTAAGCAGGGAGTGGATTAGAGGCTGTGGTACAGGTTGACTTTGTTTGAAGATGAGGGATGGGGGGCTACAGCCCAGAACCCCTGAACTGCTAAGACAATGGGAATGCCTAGAAAGGGAAAGGGGTCTGTTTCTTACACCACAGCCTGTATGCATTTTTTCAAAGATAAATTGTTAATGTGATTTGTGGTGGTGCCATGCTTCTGTTTTATTCTTATATGATGTAGGTACTTTTAAAAATTGTTTTCCAGCATGAAAGAGACCTAAAATAACACTTACCATATTATGCAAATGAAATGGAAAACAAAGCCATAGACTACTCATAAGCTTTTAACTCATAAGCTCAGCTATATTTATACCAAATTTTTAAACAAATATCTAATCAAATATTTCTATCAAATAGGCTTGGCGAAACTGCTACAAAGAGCTCTTCTTACTTCACCAGTTAAACTTTTAATAAACGTACAGTTCAGTTGAAAATATTTAGATGGACTTTCGCCAAATATCTTAGTAGCAAAACTGCAGTATCTGTTTCTTCTTTTCTTTCGAATATTATAAAACAGGAGTGGACATTTAGCTCAGTCCGTTTCAGAAAACCCACCTTAACTGGTTGAGTAAACAAAAAAAAAGTAAACTTTAATAGTGAATGATGTGAATATATTCAATATGAAATATCGCCACACTCCTATAAATATGATTCATGGATTTTGAAACATTCTTTTGATTTCATTTATTTTGACAGCTGTTTGAAATGAGCATTTTCTTTCCAAGGCGAACGTTCATGTAGCTTCCAAGTCAATAGATGTTGTGGTGTTGAGGATCGAATCGGAGCTGTGAAGATGCAGAATCAGGGACAGAACTTCATGTCGGTTTACTTCTTGCTTCTTACCTCAAGCTAAGGTTTAGCCTGTGGGTCGTGCTGGTTTATGAGCAGTCTTGGTTCCAAATGAAATACTGCACCCTAGTAAAATGCCCACGTTTCCCCGGCGTGGAGTGAGCCATTTCATTCAGCCCCTAGAATAATTCTGGGTGATTGAGCGTGCATCTTTGCCACTCGAATCTGCGGCCGTTCAGCTGGGATGCTCAGAGTTCATCTTTGCGTTCCTGCTTGAGCCGTTCTTGGCCAGAGACACAGGATGGACCGTTGCTGCTGGAAAATTCTGGTGCGATCACAACTTAGAGTGCCTCCCCCCTGCCCGCCCCCTCTGCCTCCCCAACACACTCACTTGGGGTCCATCCAGGGAAGTGGAATTTCCACATCAGTTTTCTTCTCTGAGAACCCCCAGGTTTGATTCTGCCGCCAGCCCCTCTGAGCTCTGGGCCGTCTCGCCTCACGATTCCCAGCATCACTCCATGCGTCCTGTCTCTGCCGTCCAGCCCCAGAAACTTCGCTAGGTCCCTGGATCCCTTCCCCTGCCTTCTGAGTCTCCGCTCGCCCACGACTCCTGCTGGAGAGAGATGCTCCCCTGCGGCCCGTGCATGGGGCGGCTGGACCCAGGCATGTCCCAGTCCCCTGGCCCTGCCGCTCGGAGCTGCGGTCGTGAGCGCACGGTGTGTTCAGGGCTGTGGCTGTCCGTGAGGGGTCAGCATTTCGACTTCAGTTAATATTTTTCTCGTAAACAATCTGTAGACATTTCACATAATCACAATTCTATCTATAGGTCAGACTTCAACCTTGCTCAGTTTTTAGACGTCCGGATGCTTTCTAAGGCAAGTTCTGTTTTCTTTAGGCATGCCTGAAACTGCTTGGCACACCCTGACTTGAGCCTTTTTTAGAAAGTGTGTGTTTTATCTTTTTTTTTTCCCCCTCAAAAAAGCAAGCAAACAAATGACAGGAACTTCCTTTCAGGGGCTCCTGGGAAGAGGGGAAGGTGGGCTTGGGAGCAGGAGAGACGGAGGCTGGGGAGGGTCCTTCTGCCTTCAGATTTCAGATTCAGCTAGCTGGCTGTGTGCGTGCTAAGTTGATTCAGTCGTGTCCCCAACTCTTTGTGACCCCATGGATGGTAGCCCGTCAGGCTCCTCTGTCCATGGGGTTCTCCAGGCAGGAATAATGAGTGGGTTGCCATTTCCTCCTCCAGGAGGTCTTCCTGACCCAGGGCTTGAATCCACGTCGCAAATGTCTCCTGCCTTGGCAGCCGGTTGCTTTATCACTGGTGCCACCTGGGAACAGAGATTCAGAGTGACATGCTGTGTACTTTAAAACTCTGTCACCCATTTGAAAAATACCAAAGTGCAGGCTGGGATGAAAGAGGTTTGGCTTCCAAGTGGAAAAACAAATAAACAAAAAAGAAACAACCACCCCCCTCAAAAAAACAACAACAAAGGTACCGAATCTTCAAGCCTACCTTTGAAACTGAGGCCATAAATCTAATATTGACGTATGTTCAGAGCATGAAGTAATATAGGTGATGACAAGTGTTCCCAAAACTAAACAGGGGAAGGGGGGCAGAAGGTGAAGAGGAGGCGAGGTCTGGGGTGTTTACGGGGAGAGTCCGTGTGGGCAGAGGGAGTGACTAGAGGGGCAAAGGCCCTGGGGCAGAAGGTCGCCGGTGCGTCCCAGGGCCCGGAGGAGACCCGTGCAGCCGGCCGGGAGCGAGCAGAGGGCGCTGGGGACACACGGACAACCGCCCGTGAAGACTGTTCCTGCCCGGCAGCACAGGCAGAAGTACCGTTGCTTTGGACCCACACATGAACCGTTTTAAAAGCTTTTCCTCTCATGTCCCCAGAGCATCTTTTTTTCCTCCCACTTAGCATGGTCTGTGTCACCTCTTGACTTTCTTTCTCAAAGATCGTGCATCACAGGTGGAGAGACCCCAGAGTTCTCTGGCGGGAGGGGAGCTGCTGCTGCGGGGTCCCTGGGGTGGGGAGGGCCGAGGGGGCCGGGGAGGGCCGAGGGGGACATTGTCGCAGGGTGAGCAGCGGCACCAAGGCCCCCGTGTGCAGCCACAGAACCGCGTACTCCGCTGCACAGATGCGTCTGGAAGCGCCTTAGGATTTGTAACACGTGTTTAGTAGGCCCTCCAAGGAGGAGAAGCCCCTGTTTTTGTTCTGTAAAGGGACCACCCGAGGAGGAAGGGGTCCAGCGGTCAATGGGCCTGGGGGAGCCTCTGCCGGGCGGCTCAGGCTGCCTGGGGTTCCGTGTCCCCTTGGTACCCCGGGACCCTCCTTTGCAAACCTGGGTCGGTCACTCCCTCCTCCCCAGGGCATCCATCCGCCAGGTGTGCTGACTTGTAAGGAGCCCAGGTTCAGGCTCTGCAGCAAACGGGTTTCCTCCCTCAGCTGACTGGGAGACTAAAGAGATAGATGAGCCAGTATTCCCTGTATTTCTTGGAGATGGGACCCGAAGAGGAAAGCGCTGGTGGGGTGATTTTTGGAGCTGAGGGTGTCAGAGCCCAAGAGAAGCTAGTGAGTCACATGGGAAAGACCCTCCCCTCCTTTCAGCCTGTCTTTGAGGATGCATGCTTGATGCATAGTCTCATGTGTGGTTCTTTGTAACTTACTTGACTTTTAAGGACTTAACATGGATTCAAGTCTATCTTTAGAATGTAGGCTGAGTTTTACTTAATTTTTCTTAAATGCGTAAGAAAGCAATGGTCTGAGTGAAGTATCTTAATGAACCTTGTCTATTTGAACAAGAGAAAAGCGACGATGTCGTCCTGATTATTTATTTCATCTGTATTAGTCGTTATTTCTTCTCTTAGGGGCTGCCATGACATCATCCTAGACCGGAAGGATGAAATTCCGTTTCCTCTGTCAAGTGTATATCTTAGGAAACACGCTTACGCGCGTGGGTCTCTTGATGTCTCTGGTTTATAAAGTTGCTCCAGAGAATTTGATGGGTAAGGGATCCCGGCAGGAGGCTGCTTGTTCGTGTGTTGGGAGTTTTGTGACCAGCGCCCGGGGTCTCAGCGGGGGACACGTGGCCAGGGGCTGTGTTTCTTTCTCGGAGTCTGCCTCCCCAGCCCTGCAGGCAGATGGCACGCGTAGACTCGGAAACAACTGGATGCGTGCGTCGTCTTGTCAGATCCCTCGGACACGTCTGACGCGTGGGCAGGTTTACTCTTGTTCCTTTCAGTTACAGGTCAGGACACCGTGAAGCCTCCTGTTCAGTTCACGTTCAGTTCGATACATCAAGTAGAAATTGTAAAATGGCCAGCTGCCCACTATGGATGATGGAGAAAATAAGTTATTTTATCTTAATTCACGTAGAGCGAGTGTCACAAAATTGCAAAGCTGTGAAGCGTGACGAGGCGGAAGGGATCTGCCGGACGGGCATCCTTGTCTGCCTGATGCTCTGCCGGGGGGCAGGTCCCGTGTGTGTAATCTTGGGGCATCATTGTAGTCGCGTGCGTCCTTCTGATTCCTGAAGAGGTGGGTGGGAGCCACCTCCCTTCTCGGGAGTCGTGGAGAACTCCCGCTCAGCTTTTGGAGCCCAGGGATGTGTTCACATCAGTCAGCACTTCCTTTTACTGTAAGAAATGTCTTTACACTGAGTTGACCGTCTTCCCCGCGTTTTCTCTGTGACTCTTCAGCGGCTTGGGACGCTGTCTTGGCGTGGCTGGGTGTTGAGTGCCTGCCCTCTGCCTTCTGTGCAGGGGAGAGGGGAAGGGGAGCGGGTCTGTGATCACAGCTGTCCCAGCTGGTCCCCTGTGTGCCGTCTGGACAGGACTGCGTGTCCTCTGTCTCGCGCTTGCGGTCCTCCCGCCTGGAGGCACCTCCCTGCTCGTGTCTGACAGCTGGCGGCCCTGGGCCCTCCAGGAGGGGCCAGGGGCCAAGAGTTCCAACTTGAGGCTCCCACGGCTCTCCCGAGGGGCCCGGGTGAGTGGGGTCCCTCCCAGCAAGCCGGTTGAGGAAGAGCTGTGTGGAGGTCAGGCTGTGCCGGGGCTTCACAGCTCTCCCAGCAGGTTTGCCAGCCGAGGCTCCAGTTCTGAAGGCATAAAGACACTGGCCCGTGGGCTGATGAGGGTACCCGGCAGCTTCACCTGGCTGGCCAGGCAGCTGATGTCTGCGGGTGAAGCCGGGTGGGGGGCAGGCGGTCATCTTCAGACCAGGGGGTACCGGAGTCTGGGTTCCCCCGGCCCCTCTTCCCTGGCAAGGCGTGGCCATCAGCTGCTGTCTCCCCCACCCTTTTTTTTTGTTTGTTTCCAGTAAATGAACCTGATAAAGGTGGTCTGAAACTCCGCACCTCCCACTTTTTGTTACTGAAATTTCAGTCGGGTACTTTCATCAGGCTGTAAGTGGCTCTCATCGGCCACAGAGGAACTGAGATGTTTGTCTGCATTGGGGGGCGTGGCTGTGTGACCCCAAGGGAACCGAGGTCTTGGGCCCTGTGGTCCACCTGGCGGGGGCCTCCGCCCAGACGCGCGGGCCGTGCAGAAGGCGCCCGAGCAAGGCGCTCTGTGCCGCGTCCGAGAAGGTTCGCTTCAAACAGGCTGGACTTACCCCCTGCCCCCCCCCCCCAATCAAAAAACAATCCTGCTTCTGTTCTGCTCCTTTCCAGTGAAAACAAGTTTATTCATTTTTTTCCGGGAGCTGTTTGCCCGCGTGTTTGTGCATTCATGGCCTGTTTACTTGCTGCCCGAAGCTGCAGTTGCTGGTGACGTCACTCACGGGTGTAGGTTTGAATGAACCAAAGGCCACGATGGCAGATGTGCCCCGAGACTCCGGAGCGTGGGGCTGCCTGGCTGGGGCCTGTGTCCCCCGCTCTGCAGGCAGAGCCTAGATCTCAGCCTGAAGGCCGGGTGGCTTCTCCCCCAGGGAAGGGAGCCGGCCGCCTGGTCAGGGGTGTGTAGTCGGTGGGAAGTCGACCCACAGTCTGGACTCGGGCTTCTGAGGCCCCTGCAGTCTGTGTCCAGCGCTGGGAGACGGCTCAGGTCACTGGCTGGGGGGGGTGGGGGTCAGGATATGTTCCCCCTTTTTACTTCAAGTCCTTTCTTTTCTTCCCCATATGATGAGTCTTTCACGGCTCCTATTTTTAATACATTCCCAAGTTCTTGCACCATCCTTAAGTATGAAAAACAGAGTTTCAGATTCCTGAAGGTGTATCTTTTTAACTATACTCATAAGTATGTTTCCTATTCAGTGATATTTTAGAGGGGGTTTGAGTTGTGTTTGGCATAATTTCAGATTTCCGGAAGATGCTTATTTCAGTTTCAATAATAAAAACGAATCAAACTATAAAACATAAAAGAACTAATAGAAACTCTTAAATATTTAAATATCCGAAGGAAAGAACGGTTCATTTGAAATGTTATGTAACAACAGGATATTTGGGGATGGCTATATTTTGAATAAATTGTTATTCTACATTCCTTTCACTTTACAGGTAGGTAGGTTTAGTCACTAAGTCGTGTCCAACTCTTGGGACCCCATTGACTGTAGCCCGCCAGGCTCCTCTATCCGTGGGATTCTCCAGCAAGAGAGTGGGTGAACGTGTCCTTCTCCAGGGGATTTTCCTAAGTCAGGGATTGAACCCGGGTCTCCTGCATTGCAAACAGACTCTTTATTGATAAACCACCAGGAAAGTCCTTTATAGGAAAACTATAGTATTTAGGTTTGATATATATATAGTTTCCACTTTATGAAAAAAGTATAGTATTTAGGCTTGAGAACTTCACCTAGACATGGTACTAACATTTTTACAGTGTACCCTAATAATACAGCTAAGGAAAGAATTGTACCATTTGTTGCATAGTTGGAATTTTAATGCAAATTCTATCATTTGGCCCAAACTAACATTTATTGTTTTCGAGGGCAGACACATAATACTTAGAGTTGCATTTTCAAATGACCCAAGAAAGAGAAGAGATTTGGACCCTTTTTGAGTTGCAGGTCTAATGTATGTAACTTCTTTCCGAGTTGAAAGAGCAGTACTGTAGGATATATTTAGTTATAATCCGATTTATTCGATTCTGCTGTTATTCATGAAACATCAAATAGACACGTAAGGAAAACTGCTTCCAAAAGAGCGTGATGGCTTCATAAATGACTGTGACTTGCTCCCTCCTTCTCAGGAGGGTCTGTAACAGGATAGCAGGCTGTACGTGGAGGGATCAGATCTCGAAAGCACATAAGCTTGCAGGTAATTTTCCAAGGGGCTACCCGTGAGGTGTAACACACGGAGGGAGATGCGTTGTAACTCTCACAAATTTACCCTTCCTTCCCCTCCTCATCGTCCTCGTGTTCCGGGCCCATGACGTCTCTGTCACCCTCACTCAACCCCACCGTTGAGGATGAGAAACGGCTGCGTCTGAGTGGGTGACCAGGGCCGCGTTTTGATAAAACTTCATTTCCAGAAACGGGCAAGGGCCGGGTTTGGTCGTGCGTTGCTGACCTCTCTCTCAGAAGGCCAGTCCTTTCTCCTGGGCTTCACAGTCCTGAGTCCCTTTTGTGCTCCTTGAGAAGATTTTTATCCCGCTTTTCGGCCTGTAGAACTGACACCAACCAAGTGGGTCTTGGTTTCTGGTGAACTCGTCAGCCCTTCGTGAAGGACTGTTAACAGGCGCGTGCTGAGTGCCGGGTATGAGGTGGCCCAGGCGCGCCAGGCGGAGATCCACCATCTGCAGGGTTCCGTCTCCTGAGGGGGTTTACAAACGGCTGATGGTCGCGTGTACAGGTTTAGACTCCAGGACCCAAAAGGAGTCCTCCTCACTCCTCCCCGAGTCCCTCCCGTCTTACTTGCAGAAAGGGGCAGCCGTGTCCCCGATTCTGCAGTGACGAGACTTCTGGGAGAAGTTAAGGATGATCCTTTCTTGCCGATTAGCTCCGAGGTGGCTGGCAAGTCACGGAGGCTCCCTCATCTGGTTTTACCTAGAAAAGACCTCACATTTCATAATTTATAAGAGAAGGGTCTGGGCTTCCCAGGCGGCGCAGCAATAGAGAATCCACCTCCCAATGCAGGAGACATGGGTTCGGTCTCTGAGGCGGGAAGGTCTCCTGGAGGAGCAAATGGCAACCCACTCCAGGACTCTTGCCCGGAGAAATCCACAGACAGAGGAGCCTGGTGGACTATAGTCCACGGGGTCACAAAGAGTGGGACACGACTGAGCGACTAAGCGCGCAGGAGACGGGTCTGCTGACAATTCAGGGGCACTTTTGCCTTTTGGGTCTTTTGAGTTGAAGCAAGTGCTTAGTTGCTCAGCTATGTCCCATTCTTTGTTATCCCATGGACTGTAGCCCACCAGGCTCCTCGGTTCATGGGGATTCTCTAGGCCAGAATACTGGAGTGGGTTGCCTTGCCCTCCTCCAGGGGATCTTCCCAACCCAGGGATCGAACCCAGGTCTCCCACACTGCAGGCAGATTCTTTACTCTCTGAGCCACCATCGAGTTGGAGCAGAATCAGTAATATTTATCCTGTCATGCTGGAAAAGTCTTGCCTTGGAAGAGTAGCTTGTAGGATCCACACATCAGGCTTTCAGATAACAAACAGGAAAGGAATGAACACTTAAGCATTAGGACATAAAGCCAGTGCAGGCTACTCACTGTGAAGTTCACCCGAATTGCTGTGGATAATTGAGAAGGGGGGTTGGGATTTGAAGTGTGTTAACACAGTCTGGGCTTCCCTGGTGGCTCAGCTGGTAAAGAATCCACCTGCAATGCAGGAGACCCGGGTTTGAGCCCCGGGTCAGGAAGATCCCCTGGTGAAGGCAATGGCAACCTACTCCAGTGTTCTTGCCTGGAGAATCCCATGGATAGGGGAGCCTGGTGGACTACAGTCCTTGGGCTCGCAAGGAGTCGGGCACGACTGAAGTGACTAACACAGACACACATGCACACACAAAAAGAGTCTCGGACACCTGCTTGCTCTCGTCCTCGGTGATTAAGGCCTCATCTCATGTGCAGGATTAAACACGAGCTAGTGGAGAGACGCCTTTTATTAACCCCAGCCTCATGTGAACACTGGGGTGTCTCATCCTGTTTCCTGTTGTGTCATTAACATCAAGTTGCGACTTGATGCCAGGAAATGCCTTTAATCACAAGCATTTGGGATGAAATGATTTTAATTGTCCATGGAGATGATGAGCTCACCTCCAGAAGGTTCTAGGTCTTCCACAAGTTGGGTTGATCAAGTCACTGACCGCACCCGTTTGTCCTGGAAGACTTCATGCTTCCGTATTTTCCTTGTGAGTTTTTTTTCCCCCCACTTGCAAAGTTTAAGTAACCGTTTTTCTTAGAATCCTTGGCTTGCTTGTTATCACACCCAACCTTACTTTTTTTTTTATATATATATCCTCAGAGTGTTTTTGCTTTTAGTAAAGTGGGTAGATACTGAATTATCAGGTTGCCTTTTCTAGGAATTTCTCATGTAACTGAAAAGTTTATTTTCTCCCATCATTCTGTGTTTGTCATAAGAAGTCTCAATGAACTTCTAGGACATGTTTGGGCTCACCAGAGGGTTTAGCTCTTTTTTAATCGCGTTTGCTACTGGAAATATAAATGTTTATTTTAAGAAGTATAATGTTTCCTTTTTGTCATGCAAACAAGTGTCCGTACTGCCCCTTACTCAGATCTGCCTGAAAATACTAATCCGTGCATACCTGCCGTGTGGGTTTGCTTTCTCTCTGGTGCACTGCTGTTCGCCAAAGCCCTGGGAGGCCCCGGTCCCTCCCCGGGAGGGAGGCCTACACAAGCCCCACACGGAACTCTTGTCTACATCCAAACTCAAATAATCATAAGAAATCACTTTAAAAAGCCATGAGTCAGAACATGCTCCAGAATGCTGTTTGAGGTTTTTTTTTTTTCTTTGTTTGCCAGAGAACATTTCCCCGATTTATTTCTGAAAACTTCTCAACCCACCGCTCACCACATTTCCCACCACGGTGTGCGGAACCTTGGAGGCCAGCTTGGTGGTGGAGTGACGTGTGTCCTAGTCCAAGGCTTGGCGGCTCCCCTGTTTGACTTAAGGACAGAGTTTTTCAGTGATATGTTTCGTTTTTCTTTCTTTCTCTAAAAAATAGAGCAAATTGGAGGTGGGCCTTTGCTGACCACACTTGTGCTCATCTGCATTCTGGTTGATCTTTTAAATGGAAGAGAAAGGGTGGAATTAGCCCTGGTCCCCAGGGATTTACAGTAACTGAAAGGACTGTATCCGTGACGTGGATGTCATTTGTCACCAGTGACAGAGTGAAAAGAAGAAGGTGGGCGTGGCTGGGCTGTGTGATATGCCTTGTGGAGCAGCTTCAGCCTTTCTGCTGAAACTTTTTCTTTTAATCAAGTAGCTCTCGATTGATGCTCTGTGAACGGGTCTCTTTACACAGGAGTGTCTAAGCTCAGAGCAGTACAGTGCGTAATTATACACAACGTGCGTCAGTAAGTTTCCACTGTTTCCAGACTCATTACCTCCAGGAGCAGAGTCAGAATTAGCGTATGTTGCTCTGTGATTGTATTCCTGGGTAGCACGTGGTTCTGGCCACATTTGTTCCTCATGTTACCCCTGCACCCCCTCAGTCCAGAGAGTGTCTCATATCATAGTGATTGGAAGTGTGGAGAGTTCAGAAAATTAATTGTTTGTTCTTTGCCTCTAGTAGGATTAACATGGATAATAAAATAAATACAGTTTTGCTGGAATCCATAGTTAATAAAGTTGAGGGGTGATGATCTAGAAGTTTTTTTTCTCTCTATTTGGCTGAACCAGGCTAATTTTCACAGGGAGGAGTGATTTTAAGCTTCCCTGGTGGCTCAGATGGTAAAGAATCCGCCTGCAATGCTGGAGACCTGGGTTCGATCCCTGGGTCAGGAAGATCCCCTGGAGAAGGGAAAGGCTTCCCACTCCAGTATTCTTGCTGGGAAAGTCCCCACGAACAGAGAAGCCTGGCGGGCTGCAGTCCGTGGGATCGCACAGAGTCGAACATGACTGAGCAACTAACGCTTTCACTCTCAGAAGTAAATAAATACGTGGCAGCCGTGGACTCAGGTCCTGCTTCTGGCCCCTCCTCCCTGGGATGCAGGTTGCGGGATGCGGGCTGCAGGAAGGAGCGACAGGACCGAGAGTTCTGGATGCTCACCCAACTGCAGAGAGGCTGCTTGCCCAGCGCACTTGAACCCTGTGTCCCAGGCACCTCCCGTGAGCGGTCCCTGCGCCTTCCTCCCGCCGGTCCCCTCCTGAGGATCCTGGGTCAGGCTTCCTGCCAGAGCACATGCAGGAGGATCGCCCTGTGAGTCAGGGGTGAACCTCGGGGGTCTCAGCAGCAGGTGACATGGGCGGCTGGACTGATGGAGGCTCCCTGCCCTGACCGGAGGTGTTCCGGGAGCCGCTGTTGTCTGGCCCAGCAGGAGACAGCTAGCGCCCACGGAGTGCCGCTGTGTCCGTCCAGGACACATCCACACGCTTGGATGCATCTGCGTTTGCAGCCCGTCTCTGAGCTGATGCCTGTCCTCTTTCTGGCCTCAGCCTGCCCACGTCCTCCCCACGCGCTGTGAGCTCACCCCACTCGCTGTGATGGCACGTGTGTGGTGTGTGCGCACATCCTCCTGGCTCCCCCGGCCGCATGCAGGACCACGCCCCTGCCCCTGCCTTTCCTTGGATGCCTGGGGCTGCCCAGCCGTCGGCTCAGCGTCTTGGGGAGCCTTGTTCCTCGCTCTCCCCAGCTGGGGCCGTGTCCCTGGGTTGCTGATGGCCCTCGCTTGTGCCCTTCGAAGAGCGCCTTCTCCCTTCGCTGGGGACCACAGCTGAGCATCCTTCGGAACGCAGGTGTCTGCAGAGGGCAGTGCACCTATGAAAGAGGTACTTGCTTCCCTGCCAGGAAAACAGCCGTCCTGTGACTCCCATTCCGGCGGGAACCGCCTTCCTCATCCTCCCGCGAGCCTCCCGGAGGCGCCGCTCAAGAGCAGAATTGGGAAGGAGGCTGAAAGGTCACCAGGAATAAATACACAGTTCACTTCTGGCCCCCGAGCGCTCTGCTTTCAGAAGGCTGACGGTTAGAAACTGAAGTTCTGACAGCTCTGTGGTTTGTGCTTCAAGGAAGTGACACGTTCAGCTTGATTAGGGCTGATGGCGCTCTAATGGCAGGAGTTGGTTCATAGCTGTAAAACACCCTTAAAAACAGAGCAGAAATGTCCATGGCCCTGTGAATCTGCAGATGGTAAAGGAGAGTAAGTTTTTCAGCAAGTGTTAACCCTCAGTGAATGTGTGTTTAGAGTTTGAGGGGTTAGAGAACTTACTTGCTTAGCTGTTTTCAAGGTAATGGGGTTGAGTGTTAACACAAGACGATTTAGCCACATTTAGCTAATCATTAGTATAAAAATAAACTCTGAACGGATCTCTTTCTGGAAGTGTGACCCACAGGGTCATGACTGCCTCTGCGGGTGGCCACAGGACTCTTCCCACGGTCAGGGCCAGAGTGGCGAAACGCAGACTCATTTATGGGGAGACTCAGCTCAGGTGGTGGTGGTTCTGTTCGTTACTCAGTCGTGTTAGATTCTTCGCGACTCTTGGACTGCAGCACGCCATGCTTCCCTGTCCCTCACCATCTTCTGGAGTTTGCTCAGGTTCATGTTCATTGAGTTGGTGATGCCATCCAGCCGTCTCATCCTCTGCTGCCCCCTTCTCTTGCCCTCAATATTTCCCAGCACCAGGGTCTTTTCTAGCGTGTCAGCTCTTCACATCAGGTGGCCAAAGACTGGAGCTTCAGCATCAGTCCGTCCAATGAATATTCAGGGTTGACTTCCTTTAGGATGGACTGGTTTGATCTCCCTGCAGTCCAAGGGACTCTCGAGAGTCTTCTCCGGCACCACAGTTCGTAAGCATCAATTCTTTGGTAGTTCAGGTAGATTTTGACAATTGCCTATGTAATTAAGGGATGCAAACCTTCAAGTTCTCAGTTGAGAACTTGAAATAGATGGAGCCACGCCTTTCCTTTGGAGGAACTCTGGGGCCCTGTTTTCCATTACATTTCTTGTTCCGAGTAGTTTTATCTATTAGGTTTCTTAAAAGACATAAGCCTTTTTTAATATAATAAGATAAAGTGGCACTGTCTCAAAATACCACATTGTTGGGAACTTTAAGTCATGAAAAGTGACAGTGTTAACGTTGTGGGTAGACAGCTGCGTCTATGCTGGCTCTGGTTTGGGCATCGCCTGGCCACAGAGCAGGTGCCCACTCTCGGCCGTGGGACACCCTGGACATTTCCGTCTCGCTGGGATTAGCCCTCAGAGCTCAAGATGAACAAAAAACAGTAGATGTACGAAGAAGTAAACCAGGGAGTGTGGTGAGAACCGATCATTAGAATTCTAAGTGATTTTAGAGTAATATGCAGAGGTGCTGGTTAAGTAACTTACAGCCTTGCAGGATGACACTGTCCTGTTTATGATGGCACGTGACCTGCCGGGCGCTCGTGTGACCGGGGGAGGGGTACTCAGCCTGGCGTTTTTGTTTAAGAGCCGAAAAGAGGCGGTGTGCTGCGACATGTCAGTCTTCCTGGTTGCTGTGTCCCCTGGAGAAGGAGCCAGCAGAAGTGAGCTGAGGGAATTTGGAAAAAGTTGAGGAAGTTTAGTCTCTCAGCCCAGAAGGGCGGACGCAGTCAGAGGAGCTGGTGGGCATCCAGGTCACCATCAGGGGGTCGTCGGCAGAGGGAGGGAGTGTGTAACAGGAGGGTTTGAAATCTAGGGTCATTTTGGGAACAGGGAATATTCATTGGAAGGACTGAAGTTGAAGCTGAAACTCCAATCGTTTGGCTACCCGATGCGAAGAGCTGACTCACTGGAAAATACCCTGATGCTGGGAGGGATTGCGGACAGGAGGAGAAGGGGACGACAGAGGATGAGATGGCTGGATGGCATCACCGAATCGATGGGCATGAGTTTGAGTGAACTCCGGGAGTTGGTGATGGACAGGGAGGCCTGGTGTGCTGCCGTCCATGGGGTCGCAAAGGGTCGGACACGCCTGAGCGACTGAGCTGAACTGGACAAGGAAGAGGCAGAGGACCCATGAGCAGGGCTTCCTTGGGGGCAGGCGTGTGGACTTGTTAGTTCTCCCCGTCTTACTGTGACACATTCGCGCCATCCGAGTGGTTGACAGCACGCTGTGCCACGTGGTGAGGTTTTCATTGTCTCCGCAGCCCCGTGAGGAAGGCAGTGGGTCCTGCCCCCTCTGTCGCCAGGAAGGTCTGGGCCCCGAGCGGTGAGGCGGCCCTGGCCAGGTCACACGGCCTCTCTCCCCGCCAAAGGGAGAATCCTGGCTGGTTTTCTTGCATTGAAAATAGGACTCTCACTTGATGGATCTCACCAGCACACTGTGAATCCATCAGCCCAGCTTCCAGGGAGACTGAGTGGGAGTTTTACCTATCGAGCTTGTCTCTAGGAAAACGGAGTGAGTAAAAGTTTGCTTCCCAAAGTGGATCGCTTCCTGAAAAGTGACCAAAGACGGGGAAGAGGGGACCTCGCCTCCCCACCCAGGGTGACATTGCGCACAGTAAGCCCACTGATGCGTCTGCTTCCTCTTGCAGAGTGAAGACCTGTCCGGCTTCACCCCCGTGACGACACGCATCACAGAAAACCATGGGAAGAAGATGCTCAGCATTTTTTTTTAAACACACCGGAAGAAGCTGCTTGCCACTTCCTTTTGGATCTGAGCGACTGCCGCGCGCGTGGACGCACCTGTGACCGCACAGTCAGACGCGGACGCGCCCATCTCCCCCGGCCTCCGGGGCGGGGGGTGCAGGCCTCCTCCTCGCGCGGTTTGTGTGTTGGTTTTCGACAACATGAGCGGAAGGAGTGACTCACGAGAAGGTCGGACAGTCTTGGTCGTGGCCAGTGTCTCTCTTTCTCCCCGCCCTCGTTTTGACGCAGCAGATGTATCCCGCAGCATGCTAGGAGATTCTCCCAGCTCGCGTTCAAGTGGTAAAATCTGGTGTTTACGGACATCCGCTCAAAACTACCACCGTCCTACCTCAGTTCCAGGTGAAGCCGGGTCGGCGTGGTGGGGGGGGTCCCCCTCTGCTGGCTGAGTCTCCAGCGCGGTCATCTGCCTTATCCCCCAGCCCCGGACACAGCTGCTCATCCAAGTCCAGCCCAGGGACCTATGTGTTTACTCCCGTACAGAGCCCCCGCGTGGGGCTGACGTCTCTCCACGGAGATGCAACTCGAGATTGGACTCTGAAGATGGATGGATAAATAATTATTATTATATGTAACAAAAGCAAGCTACTTTTGCAAATCATCAACTGTACGGGGTGGGGGAGGGTGGGAGGGGCGGGGTCTGGGAAGGCCCAGGTTGGGGGTGGGCTGAGTATCTCTTTTTACCTTTAAGAGACTTGTTCAAGCTTCTCTCTGTAGATGTTTATGTAGGCACTTCAGATTGCAGACGCCTTTGATCCTATTGACAAGCTCAAACGTCTCTGCCGTCCTTAACCTTGAGCTTCATTTCTCTAACCAAAAATTCACGTAGGCGTGCGAGCCGTTCCAAGACGGGGGTCAAGGGTTGGGCAGGTCTCTTTTAAAATGTATTATCTTGACGACGACGCGCTCGTGTCGGGCCACGAGGCTGCCCCAAACAGCGACGACAAAGACACAGAGAGACAGGAAAACAAAGGAAAAGGACCTGATAAAGAAGGCATCCTGGGACACAGGGGAAGCAAAGCAGTCTCACAGTGCACGTCACTTGTCAGAGAAATTCCCGACGAGCGGACCCCTCTTCGTGTGTTCTCAGTGTTCTGGAAATAGCAGTGTTGTGGCGATCACCGAGGGTGTCCCTAGAAGCCGCCGCCCTCGACCTGCAGACTGTCAGCTCACCTCTGCGCTCCCTTGACACGCGGGCGAGGGGGGCTGTAGGCGGCCCCACTCCCACGGGCCCATCCTCAGTGCCTCTCTGAGAGTCCTATAGACCTTAGGCAAATTCGTTGGAGATGCGAGTTGGGTTTTTTTTGGGGGGGTGGGGTGGTAGGGGGAGAAAAAATATATATAAATATATAGATATATATCAGTATAGAATAATGCATTCATAAAATGAGGCTTTTCTAGAGGAAGACCAAAAAGATTCGATGTCTTAAACCTATATTTAATCGCAATGCAAGCGTCTTTCTCCTTCCACGCTGACCTTTCAGAACAGAGGATTGTACCGCAAGACAAAGTTGAATGTAAAGTGACCTCCCTGAGAGCTGCTCAGGCTTCGCCTCTGGAATCACGCAGCTCAGCCGCGCACAGACCTTCCGAGGTTGGTCTGAAGGTCATGTTCAGTGTGTAGTGTAGACAGACTTTATGAAAAAGATGTATAAAGTGTCCTAAAGGTTTGGTTTAGTTCTGGGACGCGGGCTGGATGGAGTTGCTGTGGAAACCGCCCGTCCCCGCAGGACTGGACATGGAGCCTGCTGGATAGAGCGTCAGACTCCCCTTCCCTCACATGGTCCTGCCACCCTCCCGGTGGTCGTGTTCCTCCTGCCGCTTCAAACGAGCGGCATAAAAAAGTTGGTAAGATACTAAATTTTCTTCTATCTTGTACATTTCAAAAAAAAAAGGCATATGCAATATTTACATTTTTAATTTAGTTTACAGAATGGAACCAAAATGTATAAATGTTATGTTTGTTAAAACTTCACAATGTATATTGGGTCTTTGTACATTTTGCCTGACTTACCTTAAAGTTAAAATATTTTTTGCTATATAAACTTTAACAGTTATTAAACAGTGTTTTCTTTTGGGGGGATACGTATTGTTTCTGGAGATCAAGATGTTAAATATATCTCTTGCTGTCGTGACATGACAAAAGACTGACTTCTCCTGCTGTCTTCCACTGTCCCCGCTATACAGAAGGACCGGCATGGCACTGCTGGGAACCAGACTCCGCGGAACTAGACTCGTGCATTGTATTTAGTCTGTGTTGATCATGGATGCTCTCCTTAATAGCCATACGCAATACAATAAAATACATTATTTATGAAATGAAGACCGCCTGCACGATGCTTTTTCCTGTGTGGATAATGAATTTGACATCAAGCCATTCTTCTGGTGTTCGGAGTCATTAAGTAAATATTTGGCTCTTTAAAAACGTTTTGTTACATCTTCATTTAATAGTTGTATTCTGGAAACCAGAAAACACCCCCCCCCCCCCGCCCCGCCCATGCCACAGGGTGTATGAAAAGGCGACGTATTAAGAAAACAAAAAAAATACTTTATCAAGCATAGAATCATTGCAGGCATACTGGATGCTGTTTTGTTATTTTGTTTATTGCCTTGATTTTTTTTGTTATTTTATTTATTTTCTTGGCCGTGCAGCATGAGGGATTTTAGTTTCCCCATCAGGGATCGAACCCCGGCTTCCTGCAGTGGAAGCTCAGAGTCCCAATCCCTGGACCACCAGGGGAATCCTGGATGCTGTTTTAAATGCTGTGCAAATATTAATTCCTTCATGGTTCCTAATAACCTTCAGTGGTGGGAATCACTGTCCCGTTTTACAGCTGAGCGGACTGAGGCACAAAACGGTTAAAGGACTTCCTGGGGTGGGGGCAGAGCTCAGGAGGGGTGGAACACCGCCTGAGTCCGTGCCCAAGTGCCTGCTGCGGCCTGACTCCTGAGATGCAGGTCAGACAGACAGCATCCAGGGCGTGGGGTGGTCACAGCGCCGGGGCCAGGAGGTGCGGAAAATAGGAAAAGGACCTCTAGTGATTTTTGTCAAGGACAACTTGACCTCCTTGTAGAAACCACTTTTTTATACATCCACTTTACTGGCATTGTATCAATTGAAATGCAATAGCACCAGTGCCATCTCTTTTGAACGAATAAAATCAGAGCAGTGTGGAAGGTGATTTTTGAATGCTGGCTTTTAAATCTCAAGCCTGGTAAGCCCTGTGTGGCATCTGGGAGCTTGGTGATAACTTGCGGCCTGTTGGTGCCCAGACTGGTTGTTCTTGGGGTTCCCGTTAGACACCTAGGAGGAGGCATGATCTACAGGTTTTGATGCCCCTGAAATCTGTTACGTTAGTGATGGGAGGGCTGTCATTCTAGGGGAGGGGAGACATATAAGGCAAGAATCAGTGTCTTTACCCAGAAATGTTGACTGTAAGTAAAGGAGTGAGGGGCTTTTATCAAGGTCCCGTGGAAGCTGGAAGTATTCACCAGAAACCAATTTCTGAACTTGGAGAAGGCTAGATTAACAGGGCATACCAAGATGTAGGCTAAAGGCCCCCCACGTTGACTGGAGAGAGCTTGATTCTGAGCCGTTCGTGGGCAGCGTGGGTGATGCGGATGGGCACCCTCAAGGATGACAGCACCTGTGAGCTCACCGGCAGGATCATAGCTGGTCCGTCTCAAAGCCCCGAGTCCCACGTTAAAGGTCACTTGGCAAGTTTACGGGCTGCTCGGGCAGGCCCGTCACTGCCGTGTATGTCTAACCCTGAGCTATGCCAGTGTCTGACTTCCTCATCCATTCCACCCTTCAGGGCCACCAGTTGAAAGACAAAGGGGGTCACAGCCTGTTTGGGCCTCGACGGCGCTGGGTCCATCTCCCCTCGTTTCAGCAGTGCGTGGGATCAGTCAGCGCGGTCCCAGGTCGCCAGGTTGTGTGTCTTGTCCATGGCTGGGTGGCATCAGTGGCTCGGTGTACTTTCCTCGTCTGTGGGTATAACTGTCGTTATCACGTTGTGATCTTGTTACGACGACCTTCAGCGTAGTAAGGCCCATGCTGTTCAAACAAAGCCAAACACAAGACTCACGACCCTCATCCTCTCAGGCTATGAGCACTTCCGGGCGTGCTGGGGAGTGGAGGTTGGCACCTCCATTAAAATAACTGAGGATAAGCTTCTAATCAAGTTGCCGGTGACCGTGTCTTCCACCTGCCGCCTCCCTCTACCGTCAGGCGAAGCCAGAGGATACCCTGAAACCATGCCCGCGGTGACTTGACGAGAGTAGAGATTTGCTTGCTAAGTGTCGTGTTGGGTGTGCGGAAACCGTTTTCCCCCTTAAAAATCGAGAGAGGCCAAGTTGTTAGTAATTTACGAGGGCATCACACGGCAAAATCCCAGGAAAAGCCCTATCTTTACAAAATTCTTTTATGGATGTGGTCGCAGTCCTCTCAGACTCCTTGCAAGGAAGGGAGGAGCCCTGGGCTGGGACCCAGCCTGGCGCTTCCTCAGGGACCACGTGGTCCCTTCTCGTGCAGGAGTCCTGTCCTGGCAGGAGCCAGGAGATGCCGCCTGGCCGTTCCCCACGTCCTCTTCCAGCGGGGAGCTGATCCCTGGTGGGATTTACCCCAAGCCCCACGGCCAGCCTGGGCTCCTCTCTCTCCCCTTCTGAGGGAGGGGGGAGCAGGGACCCCCACCCCGGGCCCACAGCCTTCCCACCACCCTCTGAGCGTCCCCCGAAGAGGCCCAGCAGCCTCCAGCTTCGCAGGATCTGCGGGAGATGGCAGCTCCTCCCCGGCGGGCAGCCGAGGTTTTGCTCCCTGCTCTCACAGCAGACCCGAGTCCTTCCTCCCGTCCAGTCTATTTTTTTGAAAACACTCAGCTCCAGGCCAGTGGACCGTGCTTCCTGCTTTCATCTGCTCGGCCCGGACCGAGGACGTCCGGCCAGTGGCCGGGGCAGCCCTTCCCCTCCCTCTCCTCTGGGCTGCTTGCTGAGTTCGGTGACTTTTGTGGACTTGCCCGAAGGACGGTGAGTCCCACTGGGGCCACGGGGTCGTAGTGGGAAAATAGTGCATCTGCCTGCAGCTCACGCCCGCCCTCGCCCTCCGGGGCGTGAAGGCTGGCGGCTCCGGGGGGCCCTCCAGCGTTTGCAGGAACTCCGGAGTCGCCCTGGAGACGGCCCCTGTCTGGCCTCCTCCAAAGGGTCCTTGGATCCTGGAGAAAGCTTTCCACCACAAATGTTTCCAGTTAGCAAGCAAAGCTGCTCCCTGACCCCTCCCACCACTCAACCTTCCTGCAAGCAGACTCCCTTCAGTCAAAGGGATGCTTGCCTTCCGCTCCACATTTTCTTCTGATCACCGGGAGGCATCCAGGTGTGGCTGAAAATCTGCTCCAGCCCGTGAGTAAATATCTGCCCCCCGAGGGCCGCGCACAGCCAGGCAGGACGGCTAGGCAGGCCGCCCTCCGCACCCAGCGCGGCTCACTGGGTGACTCAGGCGGGAGGCAGGGCCAGGCGGTGGCTCCGGGCAGAGGCTGCAGGGCACTGGTTGGTTCGGTTCTTCTGGGAAGGGGGTTTTACCCTCTGCATTCTTTCTGTGGGGGCTTCCCAGGTGGTAAAGATCCCACCTGCCCATGCAGGAGACACAGGAGATGCGGGTCCGATCCCTGAGTTCGGAAGATACCCTGGTGTAGAACATGGCAACCCACTCCAGTGTTCTTGCCTGGAGCATCCCGGGGACAGCGGGGCCTGGTGGGACATGACTGAGTGATAAGCACAGCACCGCGGGTGCCTCCCCTCAGCACCCACCGGTAGCAGGCACAGTTCAGCGCAGTTCCGTTGCTCTGTCGTGTCTGACTCTGCGACCCCATGGACTGCAGCAGGCATAGGTCTTTCATAAAGGTCACCGGTTTTGTAATGAATGACAAGCACGGAGACAAGTCAGACAGGGAACACTGGAGATCCTTCTCCCCCCAGTTCCCTAAACAACATTCTGAGGGACACACGATCGTATCAACCAGCAACTCGTTTGGCTTCAGGAGCTGAACATGGCCCATGGCCAAGGTCTCATAGGCCCCGTGTCCGCCCCCAAGAAGTGATGGGGGGCCCGGCCCATCAGGAGCCAGGGTGTGTGTCTCCTCTCCTGACCCAGGCCTGGCTGTGACCCGCTGTGTCCGGGAGGACGTGGAGCCAGCGGCAGGCAGCAGCCCTGGTCCTCCATGAGCCCAGCGGCTCCTGCCTGCTCTCCCGGGGGCCTGGCCCTGGCGGCGGAGCAGGCCCGGGCTGGTCTCCCGGCTGACGGGGGAGCCCGAGGAGCAGACACCAGTCAGGCCGGTTGTCCCCACCCCGGACGAGAGCCCAGGCTAGACGAGGAGTCACCCCGCTGACTCACAGGCTCAGGGCCTGCCCTTCGGAGCAGAGGGAGAGGTGTGTGCAGCCCTGGGTGTCCCTGCTGGTTCCACGGGTGGCGTCGCGGGGCAGGAGGGTCTCCTCCTGAACTTCCTACCCCTGATCCCCGCCCCCCAGCCCCGCCCCCCAGCCTCGGTGACCCCTGCGCTTCCCCGTCCTCCGGCCCCCAGCCCGGCCTCCCCCGGTGGTCCCACCTGCCTCTTCATCCACATTAGAGTCCAGCGGTCAGCCTGGAAGGTCCAGACCTCCCCTCCTGACCAGCGGACCCCGCAATCAGGGCCTCCTACAGGGGACACCCACCCTCCCCTTCCTGCGCCCCCAGGATGCCCACCTGGGTTTTCTCAGGCCACCCCCAGCACCCTGTCTTCCTACAGGAAGGGGGTCCCCGTTTCCACGAGGTCCTGTCCCCCATGCAGGACACCCTCCCTCCCACCTCCTGCCTCTGCGACGTCGTGCCCGTTCGTTTGAGTCACTCTCAGGCTACCTGGTGGAGAAGGCAGTGGCACCCCACTCCAGTCCTCTTGCCTGGAGAATCCCATGGGCGGAGGAGCCTGGTGGGCTGCAGTCCAACGGGTCGCTAAGAGTCGGACACGACTGAGCGACTTCACTTTCACTCTTCACTTTCATGCATTGGAGAAGGGAATGGCAGCCCACTCCAGTGTTCCTGCCTGGAGAATCCCAGGGACGGGGGAGCCTGGTGTGCTGCCGTCTATGGGGTTGCACAGAGTCGGACATGAGTGAAGCGACTTAGCAGCAGCAGCAGCAGCAAGCTACCTGGGGTGGGGGGCTGGGGTGAGAAAGTCAGCGAGCCCCCCTCGGGCCTCATGTAGAGAGCAAAGACTAGCGGAGGCGGGACGCTGGAGCCCCCCGGGGCTGTTCTGCCGAGTCACGGAGAGCTTCTGAGAGAGAACCCGTCAGCTCCATCTTGGAAGGAGGATGGACTCCCCCTCTTCCGGTTGGAGCAGGGCAGGCCGGCGGTGACCGCAGGCCCTGCCCGCCAGCGATGGATCCTCAGCGCCTTCTCTGCGGGCCGCTCACGACGAGACCCTCCGCTCTGCGTCCAACCTCACGCGGCTCTCCTGAGGAGACGGGGGAGCTGGGTGGAGAGCTGCTCCGGTTTCCCCAGGTGCGTGAGTTTGGAAGAGTGCGCTCCGACCGGTACAGAGCATCAGGCTCCGCACGCACGGCGCACAGGCTCCACACCTCCGCACGCACGGAGCGTCAGGCTCCACACCTCCGCACGCACGGCGCACAGGCTCCACACCTCCGCACGCACGGAGCGTCAGGCTCCACACCTCCGCACGCACGGCGCGCAGGCTCCACACCTCCGCACGCACGGAGCGTCAGGCTCCACACCTCCGCACGCACGGCGCGCAGGCTCCACACCTCCGCACGCACGGAGCGCAGGCTCCCCCACTCCGCACCGCACGGGCGTCACGCTCCTCACCTCCGCACGCACGGCGCGCAGGCTCCACACCTCCCCACGCACGGAGCGTCAGGCTCCTCACCTCCGCACGCACGGCGCGCAGGCTC
>JADEYB020000008.1:2457178-2476410 GCA_015832495.2 Alces alces
CACGCACGGAGCGTCAGGCTCCACACCTCCGCACGCACGGCGCGCAGGCTCCACAGCTCCGCACGCACGGAGCGTCAGGCTCCACACCTCCGCACGCACGGCGCGCAGGCTCCACAGCTCCGCACGCACGGAGCGTCAGGCTCCACACCTCCACACGCACGGCGCGTCACGCTCCACACCTCCGCACGCACGGCGCTGCCTCCCCCGGGCTCTGGCCGCCCAGCTGGCCTCCTCCTCCAGCCCTCCCTGCGTCCTCTGCCCTCTGACCCTCGTGGACCCCGGCGTGCCTTCTGTGACCTCCTGGGTCTGCATTTCTCTCCTCTGCGACCTCCTCCTTGGCCTCTCCTCCCGCCTGTCTGCAGCTGCTCCCCGGCCCACAAGCCAGGATCGCACACTGACAGGGACCTGCAGGCCGCCTCTGTCTGATTTTCTTGTTCAGTCGCTCAGTCATATCCTCCAAGTCTTTGCAAAACCCCATGGACAGAAGCACGCCGGGCTTCCCTGTCCATCGCCAACTCCCAGAGCTTGCTCAGACTCATGTCCATCAAGTCGATGATGCCATCCAACCATCTCGTCCTCTGTCACCCCCTTCTCCTGGTTTTCTGAATGGCATCCTAAATCTAAGTTACCTACAAGCGTATCCCTGTCTTCCCTGAAAACCAGTTCCGCCTCCTGACTGTTTCCTCTGAGTAAATGAGGCTGGCACTTCCTTCTGATAGCCCCCGTGGCCCTCCCCATGTCCCATCCATTTCTGTCTTTGGGGTTTCACCCGGCTCCATCCCTTCTTTCCCTAACACGTCACTAATTCCACCTGCTCCGCTGGACTCTCTGCTCCAGCCTGTCTCTGGTCCCCACCTCTGTGTGGGGAGCAGGCCTCTCCCTACACGTAAATGTGTAGGGAGGGCCCCTGATTTCTTCTTGTTCCTGAACCACACGACCCTGGGGATCCTCAGATAAGATGCTGAAGATGAATCGTAAGGGCCTAGAACCCTAAGGAGAAGAGCTTGGAATCTGTTGGGTACCAAGAGGGATCTCCTTAGTGTCTGTGCATCGAGCACTGACATGATCTGAGCTGAGCATCAGAATGACAAATCTGCAGCCACGCAGATGTTTCTTTAGACGATCTAACCAGTTGATATTGGCTGTTTGAGAAGCTCTCTCCCTGAATTCTTTCGCTCAATGAAAATTATGTTAAACCTCACAACATGCACATTCATTTTTTTAAGGTATGGAGACTTGAAGGGGAATAAAGTCAGTTTGCGTTGGGGTTGAGGGGGCAGCAGGTCTGGTGTTCCCTCCCTAAAGCCGATGCATCTTAATGGAAAAGGACAGACATCACTCCCCAAACCTACTTCCTACCCCATCAGCAGCAAATGCAAGGATCTCCTCACTCTAGTAAGTTGGAAGCTTCACATTCTTACGCTGCACTTTAGGTGTGCATTCCAGATTGGTGTCAGAAGGGCGGACACACAAACACGGCAGCAGGAAGAGATTGGTTTTCCGTCCACCCTTTGCTGTCCATCCAGCTTCCTCATGCTCTCCACCTCCCTGCATCTCTCTCGCCCCCGCTCCTGTAGCCAGCTCTCGCTTTTCCTGCGTGACCTTTCAATGGAACTTTCAATCACGCAGATTTGACCTAACGCTGCCTCTGACCCCCTGACCCCCCTTCCCCTGGCGGCACCTCTCTGTGTGGTCCCCAGAACCGCCGAGGCCCCCACCCAGCCCCTGGCTTGCTCCCAGACTGCCCCCGCTCACCGCTCCCACTGCCCTTCAGTTCATTCTTCATTCGGAAGCATCGTGACCCTGTTAAGAAAACAGGTCAGATGTGTCCCTGCGTCACTTGGAGGCAAAGTCTGTGTCCTGGAAGCCTTTCCGTCTCCACGCTGGCTCCGCCTCCCCGCCCCCGACCCCAGCCCTGCATTTCCTGAGGTCTCCCTGCAGGGGTTGCTGCCCACGGACACCTCCCTGTGCCCACTGTGGAGGGCGGCTCCCTGGGCCCCAGGGTCTCAGCTCCACCTGGTCCTCTACTGGAGCGACATCCAAGCTGTGCCCCTACCAGTCCTCAGCCACCCGGAGTCCCCACTGCCCCAGAGGGGCTCACTCTTACGTCTCCACGCACCCTGCTTCCCGCCCACCCCCTGACTTCCCTGCTGGGCTTCCTGGAGTTGGCTCTTGGATAAAAGACTTGAACCCAGATCTTTGCCTCAGGGACAAAGATTGGAGGCAGGAGACTGGGATAATTATTTTCTCTGTCCGTGCTTCCCTGGCTACTATTTAAAATGAAAACTTGAGCAGTGCCTCAGTACTTCATATGCACTTTTCTGTCTTGCTTGTCCCTCTTCCCAAGACCGTGTGTTTCCCTGATTGATCCTGTGTGCTGTCCATCTTCCCTACAAGAATGTAAGTGACCCTCGGTGGTGAGGTCTGCCTTGTTCATACCTGCTCTCCAGACCCTAGAAGAAGGGTGCCCTGCATACAGTAGGCATTCAATAAATGTTGTGTGAATCTTCCATCCTGGCAAAGTGGGACTGTCTCAAACAGGTGTACTGTACAGGCTCTTGGAGTTGGAAGGAGCCTCAGAGTGCTTGAGTCCTATTTCCCAGTGCGGAAATCCTGGGTGATCAATGAACTCCATCCCCTTGCGTTATTTTGGGGTTAGGGACTTGCAACTGCACACAGCCTGTTCCTCTGCTGGAGACTGCCCAGCTCCAGTCCACAGACACTTCTAAGAGGTTGCCGATGCCCATGCAGGCCTTAGTGGATGTAGGTACATTCTAAGGCTGTCAGCCCAGAGCTCCAAGAGGTGCCAGCCAAGGGGCAGAGCTAATAATGCAGGATGCATGAGCCTGAGGGTTGAGACTGGAGACTGATGGGTCCTCTAGGCTGTAGCGGGCCCTGCCTCTGGACTGACTACATTTCCTCATTAAATAAACTAGTTTGGTACAGGGTTTCCGACACCCTAACTGGTTCACGCTAAGTTTGCAGCTTGGGGGTGGGGTATGTATATACTGTAGAGATACACTCAAAGCCTAAGTCGACAATGATGGCATTTCTGCTGGCACTCTGTGTTTAGGGGTGAATGAGCACCCCTAAATGCTCATTACAATGAATCTTGACCTTCATTCATCTCTTTTGAATTTTATAAATAGATGCTGATCTTCCTGACCTAAGGATTGTCAAGCAGATTCTTTACCACTTGAACCACCTGGGAATCCCAAGTAGGGAAATAGAGTAGCTCTATTTTCAGTAAATCAACTGGATTTCCTTATTTATATTGCTATCTACTTCCACACGTTACATAAATTTTGGAGTAATCTGCTCTTTGGCTTAGAAACTGAATTGCCTTTGTTACAGATGACCAGTTAGCCTTACATTTTGCATTGTTGAATTTAAATTGCCTGACCCTTGATTTTACAGGGAACAAAGTTCTCTGAAATCACAAAGAAAGACGTATCCTTAACATCATCCAAGAAGTTTATGGATACAGTCCAAATTGTAATTCAGAACTGAAAAGGATGTATTAGGCTAAACTTATCTAAAACCTACAGCAGTAACTATGACTTCACTTTGTTATCCTGGTGGCAGATATATGAACCACATGTACGTAATGAGGAAGTCCTGGCATTATTGTATATCTTAAGCACCACGAAAAACCTTCAGTTTAAAAACGTGATATTATAATATTAGAAGTTGCAAATTGAGGATGCAGTGTCAGAGATTGGAGCAGGCTGCTGGAAGCTGAGTCTGTCATACAGTTTTGCAAGTTGAGGGTTCAGGTTTCTGTGGTTTTCAAACTTTGAGCCACTATGATGCCCTAAAAATATATCATCTAGACAACTCAATGTATTCTTTTTTTTGTTCACTTTTTTTTTTAAAGATAGGGTATAGTTGCTTTGCAGTGTTGTGTTACTTTCTGCTGTACATCGAAGTGAATCAGCTGTATGCAGTCCCTTTATTCTTGAAATGTGAGTTGTTTGTGAATTTTCTAGACACTGCTAGGACAGGAAACAAGAAGAAAGGAACAGGCTCGCGGATGAGATGCCTACAGATTCAGGAAGAGATGGACGCCCTTCCAGCTGTTTCTTCTACAACTCAACTCCCTTAAATTTCACTGCACGGGGCGGGGCGGGGTGGGGGTGGGGTGGGATGGGTGGGGAAGCAAGTGATGGATGAATTCTGAAAAGCTGTGTTGAGGTGTGTCTCCTCCAGCATAATACCAGTGAGGGCGGCCAGGGTCCCCCGGGCAGACTCGGGAGAGGTTAATCCTTGAACCCTGCACGAGGGAGCCAGGGGCCCTGCGGGGTGGCAGGCATGAAGGGCCTTTGCTGAACCCTGCCAGCCTGCAGGCATTCCTGATCGGGGAAAACACTTTAATTAATATGTAAAACAGCAGTGGGAAGAGCAGCCAGGTTAATTTCCAAACCACATCACTGCGGGCTGCATTCCGGTTGTGAAACCCGGGGACCCTTCCCGGGGTTGCAGTTAAAGGCACAGAGGTGCTTTTGTAAGTGTGGGAGCCGCCCCCGAGGTGCCCGGGGCCCTTTGATCTGCCCCCACCGTGGCAGTCCTCTTGTGCGCAGCAGCGTTGCCTCGGCCGGGCGCCGGGCGGGCTGTTGTTTTTCATCTGCAGCGCGCCCGCCGCCTTCTCCCCCCGGCCGCTGGCAGTTGTCCGGGACCAGTCTGAAAGCGCGTAGCTGAGGGAGAGTGGCGGCCTTTCTTTCTCCGTCCTGCTGCTTGCTTTTTTCTGCTGCTGCTGCTGCGTCTACCTGCGGAATGTGCGGAGGGGGCCCTCCCTGTCTGGGCTGAGACCGGAGCTCCTTTCCCGGGCTGAGGTCTCCAACCCTGGGCGGAGTGAGTCACGTCCTCCGCGTGCCGAGCATCACGTGGTCCCTCCAGGGAGAGGTGTGTGAAGGAGCTGGAGCCTTCCCTGGCTTGGACGGGCCGCTTCCCCTGGCGCTGGACCGCTTAACCCAGTTAAAGAGCAGGCGCAGCTGAGCCGCGCGGGGCCTGTGGGCGCGTGTGCCCTCCTGGCTCGGCCGGCTCTCTGGCGCGTCTTTAGGCCGCCCTCCTCTGAGGCACCCCCGGAAGAAGCCTGTGCACAAGTGATGCCCTCTGCTTGCCTGTCGTCATCCGGTCAAGTACCCCGTCCTGCCCCTGGACGCCGTGCGTCTCCAAAATCAGATAGGGACGTTTGCTTGGGTCACGGACATCTATTAATAGTTGAAGCTCCACCCCCCCAACCCAGCCCGGAAGAAAACCATATTTTCGCCTGTATGTGAAAGTTGCCCACGTCTTTGTAGTTTTTCACACAGCCCGGTTCCAGCGCAGTGAAGGTGTCTCCACCACGTTTCTGTCCGGTCTCGTTGGTCACCGCTGCCTTTGGCAATTCCACTCGCCACCTGGCTCTTCCCGTGATGGTTACTCTCAACATCCCCTCCCCCCCAGCCCTGGCACTGGTTAGCTTCCCGTCCGAGATGCTGGCAGCTGTCTTGCCTTGGGCCCCAGGGCCCCCCGACGGCCTTTAGGAGGAAGCCCCAGCACCAGCTTGGCGCACGGCCCCTGGAGCCCCTCCCCTCCTCTGGGCGTGCCAAGCGCCTCGGGTTTTCCCACACGCGGCCGCCCGGCCCTCCTGATCCCCGCACACGTCCCGTCGGCCCCGTGTGAGTCCCCGGTTTGTCTAACACGCGGGCCTTTCTCACTCCCTCCGGGAATTCCTGGCTCCGACGGACTCACGTGCTCCCCGGAGCACCACGCGGTCAGCCTCCCACGCCGCGCAGCGTTGCCGCTGGTGGCTGAGCGCCTTCTGCCCTCGACCTTGGGCTTCTACAGGCCCCGTTCCTGTCGTCTGGGTCCTCCCCTCTGAGCCGGCCAGGGCAGGCGCAGCCTCAGGTCTCCACGGGAAGGCCTGTTGGGGGCGGGGGCGGTGAGCTGGGGAGGGCGCTTATTCTGAAGCTGAATTTCTTGGCAAGGACTTCGTGCCTCGCCATGTGAAGTCCCTTCAGTCGTGTCCGACTTTGCGACCCCATGGACTGTAGCCTACCCGGCTCCTCTGTCCATGGGATTCTCCAGGCAAGAATATTACAGTGGATTGCTGTGCCCTCCTTCAGGGGATCTTCCCAACCCAGGAATCGAACTCACATCTCTCAACGTCTCCTGCATTGGCAGGCAGGTTCTTTACCACTAGCGCCACCTGGGAAGCCCGGCAAGGGCTATGTTCTAGCTTATATCCAATATCTATTTGGGGTGGCTTGAGGGTTGGCAATTACACAGGGCAGGAAGGAAGGCCCCAAGCCCGACCCTGCAATTGTTACCCAGCTGGTCGACCAGACCCACACCTGGGCCTGGTTCTGCAGCCTGGCTCAGAGTCCACCCCACGGGATAGCTCTCTATCCACCTGCGTTCAGAATCCTGGGGAGAGGAAGGAACGTGGGGTGAGCAAAGTGCTACACGTATCCATGTGTCTTCAGCTGGGCCAGGTATTCAGTCTCTGGGAGCCTCACTTATCCAGCTTGTTGGTTCAATAATACTACATCTCAGGGTCAGTGTGGGGATTAGAAATATCACCACAGTTGGTTCAATAATATTACATCTCAGGGTCATTTTGGGGGTTAGAAATTATCACCTGCTTAAAACAGCACATTGCCTGCCACATGAAATATGTGGAATAAAAGTGGGATGTTGAGGGAAGATGGCTTCATTCTGGGATCATACCGCACCTGGGAAAGGCGGCTCCTTAGATGTCGGGGGGCAGGCAGAGTGGAACCTTGTTGGGGACTAGCCTGCCCCCATCAGCACTGGTCCTCGCCCATATCTTGCTCCTTGGCCAGTGGCCACAGCCTGTCCACTCGCGTGAAGGCAGAGGGTCTCCATGGGGAAATGAGGCTTATGTTTAAGGTTCATTCACCTGATTAGCACCCAGCAGGATCTGCATCCCTCTGGTCAGAGATGCTGGGGCTCAGAAGGCAATGGCACCCCACTCCGGTACTCTTGGCTGGAAAATCCCATGGACGGAGGAGCCTGGTAGGCTGCAGTCCATGGGGTCGCTAAGAGTCAGACACGACTGAGCGACTTCACTTTCACTTTTCACTTTCATGCATTGGAGAAGGAAATAGCAACCCACTCCTGTGTTCTTGCCTGGAGAATCGCAGGGACGGGGGAGCCTGGCGGGCTGCCGTCTCTGGGGTCGCACAGAGTCGGACACGACTGAATCGACTTAGCAGCAGCAGCAGCTGTGGCTCAGAGAGGCTCCTTCCTGCTGCTAAGGTTCATTTTTGTGTGCTTCTGCTATTTCTTCCTTGTTGAAGTTTTCTCCAAGACTTGGAGAAGGTCTGCAAGAAGGCTGTGAGGCTGAATTTTCCCTCTTGTCTCTGATGATGCCAACTTTGTACCTCTTTCTCACAGGTCCCCACTTTGAGGGCCAACCTGGAGAGCGTCTCTGTGGAGCTTATATTAGGGTAATTAGGGTCCCCCTTGTTTAGGGGGCCTTTGCCGCTTGGCATGGACTCCACCCGTCACAGTAACCCAGAGACTTATAGTAGTAACTGTGGTTTGCGGAGTACTCAGGTGCTGGCCTTGAAGCCTCACAGAACCTTTGAGGTAGGGGGTCCCGATTTGCAGTCGTAGAGACCACAGCTTGATGAGATGAATGTCTCACCAGGAAGCCAGCCCCCACCTCCGGCCAGTGGCACGATCAGGGTCCCTTCAGACCCGGGCTGGCTTTCTCCCTTGCAGAACCGGGAGCGTTCAGTTGATGTTGTTGTTGTTCCAAATTGGATTACACATAAAATCTCTCTCCCTCCAACATTCAGCAAGCTTCCTGGCAGTCACTGAGGACTCCTGGCCTCATTGTTGCCACGGGTGATTTTCTCAAATCTCTGCCCTGGGCACAGGGCCACCACGCCAATTCACCATGCTCAAGAGATGCCTTGCCAGGGCACAGGTGACCTCAGGTCATCCACCCTTTGATCCACCTCCTGCTCTGAGCCCCAGATTAAACTTAGGAGTTGCGTAAGGCAAGGTGGACCCTTCTCGTTCCTCCGGGAGTGGCAGTCGGCGTGAGCTCCCAGGGTGGGTGGCTCTGCTTGTCCTGCTTCGCCCCGGACTGGAGCCATCTGGGGGCCGGCCGCGGGTTCTGCGCCAGTGTCATGGGTGATCACCAAGGACTTAGAATAGCCTGAAGGTTAAAATGCTGGACTTCAGATCCCAAGGGGTCCCACTGCCCTGTCCTACTCTATCAGAACACTTAGCACCCGCTTCCTTTCTTGGCAGATAGATTTATGTACTTGAGTTACTTTTTTTTTTTTTTTTAACACCAAAAGTATTTTGTACTGCGGTATAGCTGATGAGCAACATGATAGTTTCAGGTGAATGGTGAAGGAACGCAGACATATACATATACGTGTATCCATTCTCCCCCCAAACTCCCTTCCCATCTAGGCTGGCACATAACATCAAGCAGAGTTCCATGTGCTATACAATAGGTCTTTGTTGGTTATCCATTTTAAGTATAGCAGTGTGTACGTGACCTTCCCAAAGTCTTTAACTATTCCCTCCCCTTGGCAACCATGAATGAGTTCATTTTCTAAGTCTGTGAGTTTGAGTTACATTTTAATGGTTAGAAAAGTAAAAAATAATCAATTTGGAGGGCCCTATATGGTTTTATGGTGGCTTCCCAGATGGCCCTCATGGTAAAGAACCCTCCTGCCAATGCAGGAACCACGGGTTCAATCCCTGGGTTCGGGAAGATTCCTGGAGGAGGAAGTGGCAACCTACTCCAGTATTCTTGCCTAGAGAATCCCATGGACAGAAGAGCGTGGTGGGCTGCGGTCCATAGTGTTGCAAAGAGCTGGGCTTGACTAAAGTGACTTAGCACGCACACATATGGTTTCATACCTCCCTGGAATTTTGCTGTCAGGCTCAGAAGCAAGTGAATGAGTGAGCGAATGAAAGTTCCCAACCTAAAGAAATCAAGCACTTGAGTATAGAAATGATGATAAAATATGTAATTGAATTTCTGCATTGGGTCAATTAGAGCTTCTTAAAAGCTTGGGGCAAATTGGAGAGCATTCACAATTTATGGAGAAAATAGATGACACATTTTCAAACATCTGACACCATACATTAGCTATCTGAGATTTTAAATGTCTCTACTGAAAAGAGAAGCCCCCGCCTCCCTGTACTGTTGGTAGGATTGTAATGTCCATTGGCGAAGCCATCATGGAAAACAGTATGCAGAGTCCTTAAAACACTAAAAATAGGATTATTCTAGAGTTCAGCAAGTCCACTCCTGGGCACACATCCTGAGAAAGCTCTGATCTGAAGATACACACCGCCCAGTGTTCACATCAGCACTGTTTACAACAGCCGAAACATCAATGCAACCTAGAGGTCCATCGACAGAGGAGTGGATGAAGATATGGTACAGACATAGCCATATGCTCAGCAGAATATTGCTGAGTCATAAAAAGAGTGAAATAATGCCGTTTGCAGCGACAGGGATGGATCAGAGCTGATCACACTGAGAGAAGTCCATCAGACAGAAGGTGAATATATGGCATCACGTGTGTGGGGTCTATAAAATGGCACAAGGGAACTTACAAAACAGAAGCAGACGCACAGACACAGAACAAGCTTCAGGTTGCCAAAGGGGAAAGTGCGGGCAGGGATAAATGTGGAGCTTGGGATTAGCAGATACAGGAGTACATAGAAAAGATAAACAGCAAGGAACTGTATATCCAGGGAACTGTATTCAATATCTTGTAATCAACCTTTATTACATTATACATTACATTAATACAGGCTGAGGGCAAGAGGAGAGGGGGCCAACAGAGGATGAGATGGTTGGGCGGCATCACCAACTCAATGGACACGAGTTTGAGCAAACTCCAGGAGACAGTGAGGGACAGGGAAGCCTGGCATGCTTCAGTCCATGGGGTTGCAAAGAGTTGGACATGACTAAGCAACTTAACACACAATAAATCTTAATGGAAAAGAGCATATATATACATATAATTGAATCACTGTGCTATACACCAGAAATTACCTCAGCATTGTAAATCAAGTATACTTCTTAAAAAAAAAAAAAAAACTTGGGAGTACAAAGTTTTAGAAATAAAGTAGAATGACTCCACTGTAGACCGATACTGATCTATGACTGGGACAGCCAGGGCTGTACTGGGACCCGCACAATTTATCCCTGCCGCTTAAATGGTTTCTCTGACCACCTTTCTAACCTGCTTGTCATTCCTTTCCCCCTGTTTTTTCTTTGTCTTCTTGGGAAGGATCGCCTTAGGAAGGGGCGCACCCATCACGTTTGACCGAGTGTTGAATTTAAGGGAGCCCGGAGGTGAGTCCTTCACATTGAATTTTGCCTATTAATGAATGTCCGTATAAATCAAGGCTCCCACAGCTCTGACATGAATAAAATATTGCATCTGGAGGCAGCAGGATGCACCATATTTTACTGTCTTCATTAATCTGCAAATTTGCCGTTCAAGGTAGAGGCTGCCCGTCACGGCAGCAAGGAGATAGTCTACCGTTTTCTCGGATCAAGATAATGTTCTTTCTTTGGTAAGGAGCATCTCTTTTCTCTGATAAACACCTCGCTGTACTTTTCTGAGGATGTACAAAGTTGCTTAGTCATATTCTGCTTCAGGGCTTGGCTAAGTCCTTGAACCCTATCTTTAGGCATCTATTACCCAGAACCTAGACAGCATCCGCTAGACATCACTTTTCTGACTAAGGTCCATATAGTCAAAGCTATGGTTTTTCCAATAGTCATGTACAGTTGTGAGAGTTGGACCATAAAGAAAGCTGAGCACCAAAGAATTGATGCTTTTGAATTGTGCTGGAGAAGACTCTTGAGAGTCCCTTGGACAGCAAGGAGATCAAACCAGTCAATCCTAATGGAAATCAATCCTGAATCTTCATTGGAAGGACTGATGGTGAAGTGGAAGCTCCAATACTTTGGTCATCTGATGCAAAGAGCTAAGTCATTGAAAAAGACCTTGATGCTGGGAAAGATTAAGGGCAAGAGGAGAAGGGGATGACAGAGGATGAGATGTTTAGATAATATCACTGACTCAATGGATATAAATTTGAGCCAATTCTGGGAGATAGTGAAGGACGGGTAAGCCTGGCATGCTGCGGTCCGTGGGGTCACAAAGAGTCGGACACAACTTAGGGACCGAACAACAGCAGCCACGACCTTTTACTCAGGTCAGACGTGGTATAATTATTAAGACCCTAGTGCGGTCAGCAGAGTTAAGACTGGATCCCCAGACATGGTCACAGGCCAGGTTCTGTGAATGAGGGGAAATCCAAGCTTAAGTCCAGGTCTAGGCAGGAAAGTTACTGTGAGCTCTGGAAAAATTGAGACCTAATATTTTGGTATAGTCCAATCCAATAGCGAAAGTGACCTAGTCTGACAGTTATTCAGGATGTACAATATTTCTTATAAACTATGTTATCTACCGAGCAGATTCTTCCGTGGGGCCATCTGCTCAGTTCTGCAGCCCTCAGCTGTTCTTGGAACTGAAAAAAAAAAAATTCTACTATGGGAAAAAAAATCAATTACTTCTCTTATAGAGACATAGATTTAATGTGTCACAGGAATAGATACTGTAGAAATCCCTAAATTGATCACACTGATTATGTCTCCCCTTGATTGAGAGATCTCAGGGTAAATAAAGTGTGGCTCCATGTAGGGGCCATCAGATGATGTAGGTTATTGTTAATAACAGATTCAGCAGTTTTAGAAAGGAGAGTAAGAACGCCATGGCATTTTCACACTGAAATAAATTTCAGGCATCTTTCCTGTCGTTATGTCTGGTTGAGGCTCTTTTCCTCGTGTTTTTGAAGCTGTGGTTCTCTGCTACTAGCAGTTTCAAAAATAAAAGCTTTGAATTTGGCTCCATTTGGGGTTCAAGCAAATTAGTGCCATTTGTTCTGGTTTGTGCTTGAGGTGCTATTTGGTCCAAGTCCTGGCGTGGATGCTGTGTTTGTGAATAGGGCCTGCTTCAGCTGAGCACGTAGGTAAGAGGCAAGGCTTGACTGGCAGCACTGGGCAGTAATTATCCCGGTGCATTTGCATGCATGTCCACGGGGCCCCTTCACTCCCGGACGGGAGTGTGCCCCCCCCCCCCCGGTATTCAGGCCGAGCTTGGGGAGAGACGGCAAGGGTGTCAGTCAGTGGATAAACACGGATGTTGAGATGCCCGACTTCTGCTCCCAGCCCAGCACACCTGCCCGAGGGTCAGACACACGCCTGTCAGTGCTGGCGTTTGCTGCTGGGACCATGTGGGGTGGAGGGTTCTGAGGGGGAGGGCGCTGATGAGCCCCACCGATGGGTCGGCGTGTCTCTCCTGCCAGGCAGCGCGCTCAGCCCTTCTTCCATCCACGTGAGCCTGGCGGTCGCACCAACTCTGCCCTAGGTCATAGCGCCTGCGTTTTCACACCCGAGAAGGTCAGGCTCAGGAAGGACCAGATTGGAAAGCGCCACGACAGTCAGTGGCGGAGCTCATGCACATTCTTTTCGGCTTCCAGGGGGTTCTGCTTTCTGCCTCGTGGTCTCCGTAAATACAGGTGGATGGTAGCACAAATATATTGCTAACTTCAGCATTTTCACAGGCCAAACATCTGTGCAAGCCACAGTATTCTGATTATAAAGAATCTCATGTAAATCAAATATAATATGGTACAACCAAGTGACGGCTACCCATGTTACCTGAACAGAGCCTGTGGTTGGCCAAGCCACGCTTCCGTCAAGCACGAGTGTAGCCAGTGAGCCTGTTATATTTGAGAAGCACATGCCCTCATGCTTGCTGCGAGAGGGGCCTTTTCTGGGTCACGAGAAAGGCAATGCAGCCACAGCTGAGTTTTTGGTTCCGTGGAAGTGGGCCGACCCCGGGAGAGGGGGAAGCCCCTTTTCATTGTTTTCTTTTTAAGAATGGAGGGGCTTGCTGTGTTGATTCACTTTGGTCTGGCTTCTCGCTGGTGGCTTCTCGTGTTTTGGAGCGCGGGCTCTAGGCGCAGGGGCCCTACAATGCACTGACTCAGTGCTTATGAGCTTAGTTGCTCCGAAGCACGTGCAATCTTCCCAGACCAGGGATCGAACCCGTGTCCCCCACCCTGGCAGGCAGATTCTTACCCACCGCACCACCAGGGAATTCCCTAGGGAAGAACCTTTGTACCCTATTCCAAGTGCATCACTAAAGGGGTGTGGCCTGTAAGTTTAAATTCTACATACTGGCCCACCTCTGGGAACCCTGCCTCCCAGGTCGTGAGGGCTAAGCTAAAATACCTTTGTTCTGCTCACAGGAGACATCCTGACCTGGCGCACCTGTGAACGGATGCAGGAAGGAAGAAAGTAACACATCCCCTCTGCAGGCTGACCAGAGCCAGGACTGGACCCCTTCCCCTTCTAGTATAAAAGAAGCCCGAATTCTAACTTAGGGAAAATGGGTCTTTGGGGTGCTAGTCCCCCATCCTCTCAGTTGACTGGCTTTCTAAATAAAATTGCTATTCCTTGTACCAGCAACTGGTCTTTTGATTCACTGGCCTGTCGTGCGGAGAGCAGTACAACTTGACCTCTGTAACAGTCACTTATGACAATTTCATTAGGCCCCCTTCATCTCCTGCCCACGGAGGTGGGAAAGATACATCACTATTCAGTTGATCAAGTAAGACCTAAGTTTAGTTGTGGACTCCATCACAATCTAGGTACAAACCCAATTTATATAAATCTCTTGTTTCTATTTGCCATGGGTTAGTTAAATCAAGCAGGCAACTAGAATATGTGGCCAGTGCAGAATATGGATTAAATAGATAAATGAAGTATTTATAACACATGTGATTATTAATTTTAGTACAGAATAAAACTCTTACAGTGTGATTTAGAAATGTTGGTTTTTTTTCACTTTTTTAAAATGAAGGAATGATATTTTTATGTGTTTATTTTTTGTGTGTGTTTTGTGGATTTGTATTCCTAGGTTTTCCTACTGGCTTTACTCACAATTCTAACTCACGTCCTTGGCTCTGTCTTCATATATCATTACAGTCACCCTTTAAATGAACAAAATGGTCCCTTTGAACCGTGGAAGAGGTGAATGACCTTTTGAAATAAAAACACACTGGTGCAATGCAGACAGAAGAACCAAACAAGTTGCAGCCCAATCAGAAGTGATTGGTTTAGTGGAGGTGCACCCGCCAAATCAAAGCTGCCAGCTGGAGATTCTTATGCATTTCCTAAGTGGCTGTTGTATAAAATATTGAGGCTGTGTATATATAAGCAACCATCACTCTGATATTTAAAGAGCCTTGTTCTTTTATTTTTCCTTCCGGGAATGGAGAGGCAAGAGACCGGGGCTGACACATCGAGGACGAGAAACCAAATCAAACAGTGACTTCTTCTTTAAAGTAAGCAGAGCAATGTCTTCCCACAGCAGATGTAACCCAGAGCTGCCTTTCTGCAGACAGAGAGAGGAGGTTAGGAAAACAAAACTCTCTTCCATTGAAGTAATTATCTTTAATTACTGATTGCTTTTAATGTTTTTCATTTGCACAGAGTCTTAGGGGTAAATGATGCTGACAAAGGCTGACAAAAATGGGAAAGGCTGGTTTTAGATTTGGGGGTGGTGGTGGTTCTGAAGGACTACCCTTACACTTTGCCTACACGGACCCTCCTCCTTCAAAGCCCTGCTGGGACCCCTCCTCTTCGGGGAGCCCTCCTCCACCCCTCCCAGCCCCTGGTCTTTTCCAGCCTCCGAGATCCACAGGGTCAGCTGTCCGAGCTTCCACCTCGTCCCGTGGTTGAGCCCTTTTTCTTTAGCTGAAAACCTGGGGGACAAGGGGGCCTCCATTCAGGGTTCATGTTTAGCAGTGGGATTTGACTGTTTTGTGTATCATCCCCGTCGCACGGTCTGCACTGCAGACAGAAGGGAGACTGTGGATGCCCCCTCTGTCCCCCCAGGCCCTGGTGCCTGCTGGGTTGACCGTGAGCAGCCGGTGCGTGGATGTGGAAATGTGGCCAGGTGACTTGGGCACTCTGGCTTCAAACGTATATTCGGGTATTTGGAGCAAAATCAGGCACTCTGGCCAACAGGTGGTGAAATCTGATCCTTCGGCCACCGGCTGGGGGTGACCAGGCTGTCCGCAGAAGCGTAGCTGGCAGAGGACCTGACCGCTGCTCCGGGCTGTGTGTGACCGGACGCCAGGTCTGGCGCCCCCGGTCTTCGGCTTCTCAGGTCTGACCCTGCTGCAGCCAATGGGGTCCAGCTCTTCCCAAGCGGACCCGTTGTCCACGGTGAGCAGTGTTGCAATGGGAAGCTGAGGTTTCCTGAAGAGATCATGGACCTTCCAAGCCCCACGACCGGCCCTTTATCACGGCCCCGACCAGACTCTGCCCAGGAATTCATGGCCTTCGTTACAACAGGTACTGCCGATTCGCCTGTTCACCCCAAAGGCAAACCCTTGCTCTGGGTTCTGTCAACATTTACGACAAGCATCACACACGGCACTAATTTCCTCCCCCAAAGGCAGTAGGCTCTCCCTTCTACTAGTTTTTACAAAGTTCCGAGAACTGTTTCATACTCAGTACACAGTTGGTGTGTGAGACCGACTGTGAATTCCAAGTGCAAAACTAAACCTTAAGTATAGACAGGGTTTTGCCCTGGTCACCAGCACCCTGGTGGTGTATCTCCATTAAGTGGGGGCTGCGTAGTTGGATAACAGCATTGAGAAATAGATCTGAGGGACTTACCTGGGGGGCTTGTGGCCGAGACTCTGCACTCCCAATGCAGGGGGCCCAGGTTCAGTCCCTGGGCTGGGAACCAGATCCCACATGCTGCGGGTGGGCATCCTGCATGCCGCAACAAAGATCGAAGACCCCACTGAAATATGTATTTCAGTCCTTTTGGCAATGCTATTTTTTTTTGCAAAATACACATTTTATCATCCCAAGAAAACATGTGTCTCACAAAAGTGTATTGAAATATTTAGGTTGGTAATTCAAGCACAATTTTCCTTGAAAACAAAGCATGATTTGTGTTCAGTTTCACAGGGTTCTTTGATTCTATTCCATACCCTTGAGATTTATATTTTAAGAAATTTCATCTTTTTGCCCTTTCTGTAATTCATGGTCAACCGTGAATCAAATTCCAGAAACTACTGAGGCTGTTTTGCCAAATCAATAGGAAACTGATAATGCCCCCTTTTGGGACTTCTTAGTATTAATAACAGTTATAACTATGTAGGTATGCCATGCACTGTATGCCTCTAAGGCATAGAGCAAAACGCTTCAATGCACCCTCGCATATAAAAGATCACCTCCCAGTGATCTTTATGCTTCAGAAGCTGATGAGATTTAGAGATGGTGAAACTCACCCAAGCCCACCCAGCCTGGAGGCAGAGATGAGGGAGGAAGCCGCATCCGGTGCTGGGCTCCAGAGCCCCTGCACTCAGCCTGGCTGCGTGAAATCCTTCCAGTTTGCTGGGTCGGAGCCCAGGGCGTCCCCACCGCGAGCTGCTCCTCTGTTTGAAAGGTCAACGTGGTCGTCAAAACAACGATCTTTTCAAATTAGTCCAATGTTTGGAGGGGTGGGTGCTAAATTAAGTAGGAATCCTCCTTCCTGGTCTCCAAACAGCAGGGGAATCTGTTAGAACGAGAAGCGTCTTCTCACCTGTAAGTCATCACCTCGAAACTGATGGGCAAACGGTGTTGTTGGTGTTGCTGACGACAGACGGTTTGCTTCCCGAAGGAAGCGAGCGAGCTGCCAGGTAGGATACCCTCTTAATGAGCACACACAAGTGATGTTGCCTGGGAAGGAGTCTGGCTCTCCTTCCATCATGTGGGCCTGGGGTGGCGGCTGGCCAGTCTCCAGGCTTCTGGGAAGGAGAGGGTCTCAGGTTCCCTTCTGAGATCCCTTAACCAGACAGCTGAAGAACATCTTTTCCTCTTGGCAGACCTAGAAATGGCTGTGGGGCCAGAAGGAAGCTTTGAAGAGCAGACCTTGTAGCTTGGGTGTCATGCACTTTCAGAAGGTCATGTCAGTTGTATTACTTACAAATTTGGACAGAATGGAAGCCTTTGTAAGTGGGTTTCTCTGACTTGCCTTTTCAGATTATTCAACATTTACACTTTTCTCTAAGATTTAGTGATCTTACAGACAAAGGCTTTCATACAAAGATTCAGGGAAATAGGAGTAGATGTATAGTATTTATATGACTAACTAACTAATAGAATTTTCCCCTAAAATTGTTTAAAGTCCAAAATCTAATAGCAAGAGACTACCTCTCATTCTTGGCTGCCTAGATCAAATGTTTAGTCCTGAGCATTCACTGGAAGGACTGATGCTGAAGCTGAAGCTCCAATACTTTGGCCACCTGATGCGAAGAGCTGACTCGTTGGAAAAGACCCTGATGCTGGGGAAGATTGAGGGCAGGAGAAGAAGGGGATGACAGAGGATGAGATGGTTGGAAGGCATCACCAACTCGATGGACATGAGTGGCCAAGTGGCACATTTTATGGGGAAAAACTTGTGAGACAGGCATTGTGACTTGTCTCATACCTGGTAATTGGCAACACGGAGATTATAAGGCAACTCTCCTGATCCTTAGTAGTGTTTCTCAACAGAATTCCAATGTCACCAATTATTTCATGAGTCAGACCCGGGTTGCCTGCAGCCACATGGTGCTATCCTGAAAGGGCGATGACTGTCTCCCTGCCCCTGTGTTTTGCACACCCGCTGTCTGCTGCCCAGAAGGAGCTCAGCTGCATCTGCCAGACTAAAGAGCAAAGAACAAACATCGTTTCTCTTAAGGCTCACTTTCAAGTGATTTTAATGCTTGTCTTTGCCAACAAATGTCTGCACTTTCAAAACTATGGTTTTTTCAGTAGTCATGTATGGATATGAGAGTTGGACTATAAAGAAAGTGGAATGCTAAAGAATTGATGCTTTCGAATTGTGGTGCTGGAGAAGACTCTTGAGAGTCCCTTGGACTGCAAGGAGATCAAATCAGTTCATCCTCAAGGAAATCAACCCTGAATATTCACTGGAAGGACCGATGCTGAAGCTGAAGCTCCAATCATTTAGCCACCTGATGCAAAGAGCCAACTCACTGGAAAAGATTGAAGGCAGGAGGAGAAGGGGGCAACAGAGGATGAGATGGTTGGATGGCATCACTGACTCAATGGACACGAATTTGAGCAAACTCTGGGAAATGGTGAAGGACAGGAAAGGCTGGTGTGCTGCAGTCCATGGGGTCACAAAGAGTCAGACATGATTTAGTGATTGAACAACAACAACAAAGCTTGTCTAAGGATACTAACACTTTTGACCCTTCTGTTGCTCATGCATCTTGTCACCTGAAGTTGAAAATATGGAAAAATAATTAAAATTCTGGCAGGTCTTCTTTGGTACTTGTTAGCAAAAGTGAGAAGGTTCTTGGTGACAGAGACACAAATGGATGGGGAAACAGAGTTGGGTGGCTGCTACTTCTGGCATCTTCTACCTTTGCTGTGTATGCTGCCATGATTGTGCATGGAGCTAATATTCACAAAATACATATTTACAAAGCCCATGCTCAGCAACTTTTGGTAATACTTAAGGCCATTAGGGTCGACCAATGCAGTTACAGACCCAATTAAACTTTGAAAAGCTTACTAAGCACTATGGCTTCCAGGAAGTCTATAGGAAAAAGTATGAAAAATAATCTCAACAAATTATTTTCTCTGGGTGGTATGGTTCCAAGAAAGCACTGTGACGAGCTTCTGCCGTTAATTGATCAATACAAGCAGATGTTTGAAGGTAATGCATAAAAGCTATAGCCAGGGTATTAAGAAAAGTTAAGAGTAGATTTCATATTCAGACATGGGATATCATATAATTCAAGTCTGTGCCCCGAGCAGTAACGCCGAAGAAGCTAAACAGTTCTATGAAGACCTACAAGAGCTTCTAGAACTAACACCCCAAAAAGATGTCCTTTTCATTATAGGGAACTGGAGTACAAAAGTAGGAAGTCAGGAAACACCTGGAGTAACAGACAAATTTGGCCTTGGAGTACAGAATGAAGCAGGGCAAAGGCTAATAGACTTCTGCCAAGAAAACACACTGGTCATAGCAAACACCCTCTTCCAACAACACAAGAGAAGACTCTACACATGGACATCACCAGGTGGTCAACACCGAAATCAGATTGATTATATTCTTTGCAGCCAAAGATGGAGAAGCTCTATA
>JADEYB020000008.1:2486996-2568641 GCA_015832495.2 Alces alces
CCATACATGACCACTGGAAAAACCATAGCCTTGACTAGATGGACCTTTGTTGTCGTGTGTATATGTCAGTCCCAAACAGTCTATTTATCCCTCCCCTCATTTGTCTGTTTTGGCAAACATACATTTGTTTTCTAAGTTTGGGAGTCTGTTTTTTAAATAAGTTCATTTTTATCATTTTTTAAAAATTCCACATATAAGCGATATCATGTGATATTTGTCTTTCTCTGATTTATTTCACTTGGTATGTCCTTTAGAATGTTTATATCTGTTTGTCTATCCATCCATCCACCCTCCTCCTCCTTCTCATCACCATCATCTCTGTCTGTCCAGTTCATACACTCATGTGTGTGTATTTAGCTTCAATAGGGTGAGAGTGCCCACTTCTTCTGCAGCTTGTTCCTTTCCTGTGGTAGTTGCCCCTCCTAGCCAGCACATAATATTATAATTATGTGGCTTCTATCCTCTCCAAAACCAGGTATGTGACTGGACTTGTCCCAACAGCAACATAATCCACGTCACTCACACGGACCACTCAAAGAAGTGTCAGCCTAGGCCAGAGCCTTTGCATTCCTTTAAACTTTTTGTGAGTGTTCTCAGCTTCCTGCAGCTGCCAATGGTTCATACCCAACATGGTCCCCTCTTCTATTTTCTGTCCTGAGAACTTTCAGAATTTTCCTTTCATGTTTGGTGTTCTTACATGTCATCAGGATGTGGATATATTTCTTCTTCCTGTTCTGTCCTTGGTGGACCATGATCTAAGCAACTTCAGCCCTGGAAACGATTCTTCAATTGTTTCTCTTATTCTTTCTTTCTTTCTAACATCTCTGTCTCTGAAGCTCTGCTAGACAGTCTGACCCTTCTGGACATATCTTACAGGACTGTAAAGTTTTCAGTTGTTCATCTGTCTGTTTAGTTTTGCTCCTGGATCTGAGGAATTGCTTTGACTCCGTCCGTGGACTGTCTGGCCAACACAGTGGAGGAGGACTGTGGTCCAGATAACCAGCTCCGTGTTTCCATCCGTTTTTATTTTGTCGATCCTGTGACCCTGCTTTTATTTCCAAGCATCTCTTTCTTTTCTGTGGACGTTGTTTCCTTCTTCTCTTTCCCCTTCCCCCTCCTTCTTCTAATTGCGGCCAATTCTAATTTTATGGGTGCAATTTCCTTTCTAATCTTTCATGATCAAATTGGGTTTATCATTATTATTATTGTTATTTCTGTTTCCTCTCTGGTGAGCTGCTTTATTTGTTCCTCATTATCCTTATCTTCCACGCTGGTCTTTCCCCTCCTGTCTCGGGGCCCTGGAGTTGCTGCGTTTTTATGAATGGAAGCCTGGGCTGGTTCCCGTGGGCGGTGATTGTGGGTTTCCCTGCAGCCTGCACATCTGTTTCCTGAGCAGGCCTCTTCCGTGAATGGATAAGTCCAGGCCCCGGAGAAGGGGGTGAGGCGCCAACAGTAGAAAAAACAAGAAGGCATCCTGGGGGCCCTCCCCGCCCCCCGCCCGGGCCAAGTGCCAAACCAGGGCGTTGATAACAGAGCTTGGAGACTTCTGTGCCTCCTCTGTCCTTGGCCTCGAGTCTCAGTGACTGTTCACAGCAACCCCTAAGTCAAAAGCGTGTCCTTCCCACTCTCTGTATGAGGAGTTAGGTCCACACAACGTGTTAGCTATTTATGTCCTAACAACTTAGCAGCTGTTTAAAAAATGAAACCAGACACACATTCCTGTGTTACAAAATAGATAAGCAACAACGACCTCCTGTATCGCACAAGGCACTGTGCTCTATAACAGAAAAGATCGTGTGTATATGTATAGCTGAATCACTTTGCTGTTCCCCTGAGACACATCAATCAGCTATGCTCTGATTAAAAACAAAGCCTCCCAAACACATGTAAACTGAACAGAGAAAACAGCATCTCTCTGCCATACTAAGAGAACCCCACGCTTAGTGGGGGCTGGATGTACCCGTTGGAATGGAGATGCGTATCAAACCCCGGGGTCAGATCGAGTGCCCCACCCCACATTTTCCTGCCCACTTGGTTTTGTCATTCACTGGCTTTTGGTTATGTCAGTGTCGCTGCTCAAAGATGTGACATTGCGGGAAGGAACGCTCATTACTGATTTTTCCAAGAAAACCTTGGGCGGCTTCATATTCATTGAAGTGTCTCCAGCTTCAGTTCTAGACTAGCTGCTCTGTTGTCACGTGTTTGAAGGTGGTGTTCTCCTTTCTTCCAAACTTGCTAAGCAAAATCTGATTTTTCAGAAATGTGTATATCGGGGAGGAAATTTGACGTGTTGGTAATATTTGTGTGTGTGTGTATATATACGTGTGTGTGTGTGTGTGTGTGTATACATATATATATATATTTGTTGTTGTCCAGTTGCTAAATCATGTCCCACTATTTGTGACTCCATGGACTACAGCACGCCAGGCTTCCCTGTCCTCCACTATCTCCTGGAGTTTGCTCAAGTTAGTGTCCCTTGAGTCGGTGATGCTATCTAACCATCTCATCCTTTGCCACTCTCTTTTCCTCTTGCCCTCAATATTTCCCAGCATCAGGGAGTGTATGTGTATATATATATTCATTTACTGAGATTTATCTGGGAATAATGGAGTGAGTTGAAAATCTGAGGCTCTATGATGTGACATTTAACATTTCTGCAAAGAATAATTTCAGTTGTATAATAGATTAGTTGTAAGGTTTGAAACACACACGAGATTTTTTTTTTTAAAGCCATGTGGTATTTTCTAAGCAATTGGAAGGCCTGGATAAGTTATCCCAGTTTGTTGGAAATTCCATATGTTTGAGAGTGTCTCTATATCCCGGGGGAATAGCAAGTGGAATGTATTTGGGGAAAGAAAATGGAAAAGTCAAGGCTGGGGCAAAATACAGCTTCTGTCATAGTTACCCGAGGAACCTATCGGAGCCAAATTTGGGGCGTTTATGGCAAGTTCAAAAGTGATGTTTAAGGTCTACTGCTTGGGGAGAGAAAGGCAAATGAAGTGTCCAGGTAGGTTGGTGATTATTCATTCAAAAAGAGACCGAAAAATGGAACTGAGCCAGTCGTGCTGGTTCTGACTTAGCTGGCTTGGAATAGAATGGGGTTTTTCTCCTGTAAGTGGACATAAGGAAAATTGATGATGAGATGTGTTGACTAAAATATATATACATATATATACACACACACATACATATATACATTTTTAATGGAAGACTTGTTGAAAAATCCAATCATTTCATTCCAACCTCTATGAATTTTGGTTGCCAGTGAGGGAATTCCCATGAATTAGCCATGGTACCTCAAACAAGCTGACTGGCATTCCTAGGACTTGGATGCTTTCCCTGTGAAATGAGGCTGTGGACGGGACGCGCAGACGACTCCCCGGCTCTGTGAGTGGCTGGCTGCTCACCGTCCGTCATGTGATAATAACTGAGGCTCTCAGCATGAGGGTCAGCCCTCCTGAATCCTCTCTTCTTTCCTCCTGAGATGCCATTTCCCCCTGCTTCTTTTCCTGCCCTCATTGGTCATATTGTCTCCACTTTCTTCCTCTCTCTGTCCTTTTTAGACCCTGTGATGCCTTTCGTTGTATTCCCCAACTGATTGTTTCCTCCCGAACCTGCACACAATTCATTAAAAGCAACTTCACCCAGATGTATGAATTCACCCATCAAATTAATACTCTTAGGCCAGGCCTCTTTCCAGAGTGTCAGACACGTATTATTCAATCCCCTATAGACATCTTGCTTCAATGTCCATAAATGTCTCTAACTCAGAATGTCCAGAGCTGAATTCATTATCTCCTGCCCTTAATTGATCTCTCACAATAGAATACTAATTGATTTTTTCCTTTCACTGTAACCCTCTCCAATCTGTCTTCCATCCTGTCAACAGAATGACCCTAATAAAACCCAAATCTAATCACACTTCTCTCATGATTAAAAATCTTTCATTTCCCCATTGCATTCAAAGTTCATTTAAAATCTCTTTGCAGCTCTCCACAATCCTGTGCTCACCTGCATCTCAAGCTTTTGTTCTCTACCAGGTAGATCTTCCAAGCTCACAACGATGATGATATTTTTCTTGGGGTTTGCAGTTCTATCAGTTTTGACACGTGTGGATTTCCATGACCACCACCATGGTCAGGACACAACATGGTCTGGTCGTCTCCCTAAACCTCCCTCAGGCGATCCCTCACACACTCCCCATCCTCAATCCTGGCAACCACTGATGTGTTATTTGTTATTTGCTATTTGTTATTGTTCAGTTGCTAAGTCATGTCCGACTCTTTGTGACCGCATGGACTGCAGCACCCCAGGCTCCCGTGTCCTTCACCGTCTCCTGGAATTTGCTCAGATTCACTCCCCATTGAGTCAGTGATCCTGTATAACCATCTTATCCTCTGCCGCCCTCTTCTCCTTTTGCCTTCAATCTTTTCTAGCTTCTCTTTTCCAGTGAGTCAGCTCTTCACATCAAATGGCTGAAGTACTGGAGCTTTGGCAACATCAATCCTTCCAGTGGAAATTCAGAGTTGATTTCCTTTAGGACTGCCTGGTTTGATCTCTTGTCAGTCCAGGGACTCTCAAGAGTCTTCTGCAGCACCACAATTCAAAAGCATCCATTTTTTAGCACTCAGCCTTCTTTATGGACCAACTCTTACATCTCTCACATTAGGGCTTCTTAGGTGGCTCAAGTGGTAAAGAATTGGCCTACTGATGCTGGAGAAGCGGGAGACGTGGGTTCAGTCCCTGGGTCAGGAAGATCCCCTGGACAAGGAAGTGGCCACCCACTCCAGTATGCTTGCCTGGGAGATCCCTCGGACAGAGGAGCCCAGCGGGCTACACACCATGGGGCGGCGAAGAGTCAGAAACGACTGAGCGTACACAAACTCTGCACGTACCTGGGTGAGAAAATGAATAGAATTTTCTCATTTTAAAAAGTTTCCCCAGTTACTTAAATCGTTGGCACATTCCATGGCTTATCTGCCAGAAAGCACTTAAACTGATGAAGAAAAGAGTGAACAAGTACAAACCCTGAGCAGGGTCCCTTGGAAACAACTAACGAATGTCACTTGACAGCTGGGTTTTCATAGAGCGCTGTCTCCGTAGTTGTGAATTTGTGTTGCGTGCTTCCCATGTTGACATTTTTTTAAGCACTAAGAACGAAAAATCCTACTTTGGAAAACAAGAGTTGAATATCAATATTTTCTTAGGCTTCGCAACTTTCCAGTGTTTAACTCCCTCAATAAGCTTAAGGACCCCCGTTTAAACCCAACCACTCTACTGGCTTGTCAACAACACCAGTGAAGGCATTTTGCCAGGACAATTTATGCCTGGAAATGTGTTATTGAAAGTAAGGAGGGGTTCCTTTGACTTGATATTGCTCATCTTTCTTTGTTTTTCTGGGTGATAAAGAGGAGTTCTTCCCCCAAATTGTTCCACATAACCGTTCAACGCTTCAGTTGATGTCGGCCATTCTGTTACAGTTTAGAATGTCAACCACCGCGTTAACCTTTCACTGCAAAAGTCCAGACTTGCCCCAGAGCCTTTGGGCCAACGTCTTTTCTCTTTGGCCTCAAAGGGCTCCGTTTGCTCCAAGAGGTCTGTCATGAGCTGGTTGCCATCAATCAGCGAAGGGCAGCTTTCGGGGCAGAGACAGATGAGTGCAGAGAAGAGCACCGGGGCCCTGTCCCGCAGGAGCCGGGCCCGCGTCCACCCCCATCCACCCCTTCTGCCTGCCTGGCCTCCGTCCTGAGCGGGTCCTGCCCTGTTTCGCCAGCACCGGGCCGTCCGGAGGCACTGATGTCCCCGCTCAGCCCAGCTTCTTGACCCTTCCCTTCGTTTTCGCCTGTTGACACAGCTCCGGGTCCAGATCTTAATCTTCTCTGTTTTCAGACCATTGCCTAACATCTCCCCCTTGGCCCGTCCACGCAGACCTGGCCGGAGGGCCGCCCGCTGCAGCCCGCCCCTCGGCCGCTGTGGGTCCGCTCCTGAGCTGCAGTAAACATCACCTTTTCCCCAGTCGACCTGCGGGTGCGCGGAGAACACACCCTCCCCTCCTGCTCCTGTTACTCACTCGGACTTGACTGGGAGCCAATCATGTGCCTCGCACTCTGCTTTCCAAGGCAGGGTGGGGACCCAGGCTGCAGGAGGTGATAGCAGAGGCTTTTTATCCTCAGGGCCATGGGCAAGTGCACAACATTTATTTCCATTAAGTGAAGGTTAATGTGAGGAAAGGTCGTTTCTCACGTGCCTCATTTTCAAGCCTTTGCTGGTTCTCCATCTGACCACGCGCGGCCCCTCCCCGGCGCACTGCTGACAGATTTGCCCAGGCCTGCGCCTGCCGCAGGGGACCCCTGCACCCCGAAGGCTCTGCACTGGACGTAGTTCCAGGCGTGTCCCGGTCAGACTCGCTCATGGCCATCCTGGCTCTTGGTGCCGGGAGTAAAGACCACAGCTGGCAGGTTCCTTAGGCCCTGAAACACAGGGAAGATTTCTGATGTGCAGTAGACGCAGATCGGAACTGAAGACTGGCAGGTTGGTTGGGCTCCAGTGTTCTGGGAACAGGGTCAATTTATGCCACACTTTCACTGGGCTTTAAATAGCCTGACGACTCTTCTTTAGTTTATGAAGCAGAACTTTCAGACTGTGTCATTCTCTCTGCTGATCGCCCCACGTCCACCCCCATACCCCAGTCCCAGACCACCTTCTGGAGCCGCCAGCCCTGAGATGCTTAGATTGCACCCAGGACTCGCCTGCCCAGGAGACCGGCACCTTCTCTGCTGCAGGTTCCTCTCTCCACTTCTCTGTGTACCTGCCCCCCGCCCCACCTGCCCCTCCCTAGCCACGCAGGACTCTTCCCAGGAAAAGCCCACACCTATGTGATGTCTAGACAGCTGGGCATCCATGCTGCTGGGCTGGGGAGGGGTCCTCGTCCCGCCTCTGGACAGCTGCCTTTCCCATGCTCTTCAAGAGTCATTTTAAACGTGAGTGGTTTTCCCTGCAACTCCCCCTACCCCCAGCAACTGAGCGGGTGCCCTTGACTCAGACTTGCAAGGAAAACAGAGACCAGCAGGGCACACCCTCGCGTTGCAGACCCCTTCCCACCAACCGTGCTAGCTATCTCTTTGAAATTCAGGGAAGGTTGTTATGGACTGGGTGTTTCCAGCTTCTCCAAATTCTAATGTTGAAACCCTAGCCCCGTACCTGCAGCGTGCTGGTGTTAGGAGCTGGGCCTTTGTGGGGTGATTAGAGTTAGATTAGGTCAAGGATGGAGTCCCCATGCTGGGACTGGAGTCTTTGTAAGGAGAGGAGGAGACCCCAGAGCTCTGTCTCCTCTGCAAGAGGATACCGGGAGGAGGCGGGCTATATGGGCACCATGCTGGTGTGCCTCCAGCCAACGGGACCATGAGGTTCAAATTCCTGGCATGGGAGCTACCCAGGCTATGCGATTCTGTGACAGCCGCCGAGCTGACCGAGACATCCTGTAACTCTTCAGAGCAACGTGCACCACTGCCTTTTTCTGCATCAACCGATTATTTGGTGAAGTTCTACTCTTCCCCTTTTCTTTCTTTTTTCCTCTATTTTTTTTGGCCAAAGTGTGCAGCATGTGGGATTGTAGCTCCAACACCAGAGAGCGAACCTGTGCCCCTTGCAGTGGAAAATGAACGTGAAAGCGAAGTCGCTCAGTCGTGTCCAACTCTTTGTGACCCTGTGGACTGTAGCCTGCCAGTCTCCTCTGTCCATGGGCTTCTCCAGGCAAGAATACTGGAGTGGGTTGCCATTTCCTTCTCCAGGGGATCTTGACACAGGGGTCAACCCGGGGTCTCCTGAACTGCAGGCAGAGTCTTTACTGTCTGAGCCCCTGGGGACACTCCTTTTCCTGCTCCCCCCCCACTCTACATGTATGTCCCCACGCTCTCTACATGTATGTCTCCACGCTCTCTACATGTATGTCCCACGCTCTCTACATGTATGTCCCACACTCTCTACATGCATGTCCCACGCTCTCTACATGTATGTCCCACACTCTCTACACATATGTCCCACACTCTCTACATGTATGTCCCCACGCTCTCTACATGTATGTCACCACACTCTCTACATGTATTCCCACACTCTCTACATGTATGTCCCACACTCTCTACATGTGTGTCCCCACGCTCTCTACATGTGTGTCCCCACACTCTCTACATGTATGTCCCCACACTCTCTACATGTATGTCCCACACTCTCTACATGTATGTCCCCACGCTCTCTACATATATGTCCCCACACTCAGCACTGCGCTGCCATCATCACCCTGAAGCGTACCATTTCACACCCCCTCGACACACTTACCGGCCCTGTTGCTCGTGTCAAATACTAGCTTGGCTCTTGGAAGGCAGAGAAGGGAGTGACAGCCACGCCATGCCCATCACTGTGGGGGTCACGCTGCTGCTGTTTATTGATTAGCACGGACAGCGCAGGACGAGGGCCTTCAGCGCTGTGCGCCCAGGGAGTGTGCCTGGTGGGAGCTGGGTCTGTCCCGGGCCTGAAAGACCAGCTTCGGGAGAGAAGGACCGCGGCGCGTCATGGCACAGCTGCGTGTACGTGGTGGACTGAGGGAGGGCTTCCGAGGGGCCGTGCCAGAGGGTTCTCCTGCCTTTGCCTGCTGCGGAAGCAGTTCCTTGGGCCAAGTCTTCAAGCACGAGATGGAAGGGGGCAGGGGCAGGGGGCGGGGAGAGGAGGGGGACATCCCAGGCAGAGAGAGCCGAAGGCTCTGGGATGAGGGGCTGGGGACAAGCTCGGCGTGCGCAGGGAGGTTCTAGCCGGAGAGGATTTCAGAGGACGGTCCGGGCGCTGCCGGGGAGGGGGGGTGGTCCAGGTGAGCCCCCGCTTTAACCTGGGGCTGGGGGGGTGTCCGGGGGGGTCCTGACTGGCCTATAAAGAGCCCTGTTGGTCACAGTGCGGCGCTGATTGGAACGGGACCGGATCAGAAGAGGCAAGCCTCTTTTAGCAACCCGGTGAGGACCAGGGGCTGCTAAGCGATGGTGGGGTTGGTGAGAAGACCACAGTTCTCCCGGCCTGGAGGTTGGCATGGGGGAAGAGAGATATCAGCTGTGTTCCCCTGGGTTTCAGAACAGGTTGACTTTGCTGACAATTTGATTCTGTATCAGTTATCAATCTGTGGTTGTCGTTCAGTCGCTAAGTCGTGTCTGACTCTTTGTGACCCCATGGGCTTCCCTGTCCTTCACTATCTCCTGGAGTTTGCCTAAGTTGATCTCCATCAAATTAGTGATGCCATCCAACCATCTCATCCTCTGCCGCCCCCTTCTTTGGCCTTCAGTCTTTCCCAGCATCACAGTCTTTTCCAGTGGGTCGGCTCTTCCCAGCGGGGGGCTGAGCTGGGGAAGGACAGACGACCGGTTTTCCTAGGTGATGAGGATCTCGGGGAGGGCAGAGAGGGGGGAGGGGGCAGGGGTAGGAGGACCCCCTCCCCCATCGGGCCTGCTGGGTTCTGGATCCCCGATTCTGGGCTGGCTGAGCCTCAGACCGGGTCTCACCCCGCTTCCATCATCCTGCTGCTCGGCTGGCGCGGCTCCCGCAGGCCGGCGATGGGGGGACTCACCGTCCTGCTTCTCCCTGCGTGCTGTGGTTTTCTCCTCGTCTGTGTTTCCATAGGTATGCTAGTAGGAACCGGGAAGTGGCTGAGTCAGGCGCCGTCTGAAAGACACCGTTTCAGTCCTAAAGTTCCTCTGGGGAAAAGAAGTTAACTTTTTTGGAGGAAAAAAGAGCAGCTTGGCACTGGCTGGTTTTCCGAGCTTCCCAGGCAGAACGTGCGGGGGTCAGGCAAGCAGAGGAGAGGGCGGGTGTGAAGACATGAGGAGAAGGCATGTCCCGCACCCCGGGGCCCATTCCCCGGGCCCGTCCTCCGGTGGGACTCCGAGGAGCGCTCCTTGCGCCCAGGTCCCATCCCAGCGTCAAGGCCATCCCACGGGAAACCCCCAGATGTCAGAGCGCTCTAGTGTGGCCTCACGTAGCTTGTGCCTCTGTCTCTGTAGGTTTCCTAGCCATCACTCATGGTTGTGTGTTGCGCCCCTCCTGGACTGTGAACTTCCAAGGATGTGGCCACGTTTTGGTCCTAATTCAAGGTCCTTCCGTGTTCATCACTAAATTCTGGCCACGGCGGGGGCCCAGTGATGCCCCTGCGGGGACGGAACGCTGACCCTGCTGCTCCACTCTTGGCTCAAAGGCTCACGTCACGCCCTGCGTAGCGGTGCCCGCAGCAAGGACAAGCCACGCACAAAGCTTCCTTTATTTTTCTTTTCAGTCTCTACCCAAAACGTTTGAAATAAAAGTGAGACCATTGAATGCTCAAAATTCATTCATTCAGTAAGCAAATATTTCCTGTGTACAGACTGCGTCGCAGGAATATCAGTGGGTGTCTCTCCTGCCCATCCCAACTCTCCCCCAGAAAATCCCTGCCTTCATAAAGCTGCTCTTCTAGACAGACGGCAGATGGTCACTGCAGACACAACAATGTTAGGGAGGGATAAACGCTGTAGGAGCAAGACAAAAGTGGAGCCAGGTGAAGGGTGGAGGGCTATAATTCTAGACAGGAAGACCAGGCGAGCCTTACTGAGGCACTCTGAGTTCAGAGAGAGGGAATGAGAGCGCTTAGCCCAGGAGGCATCTAACGTAACAGTCTTCAGGGATAACGGGAAAGAATTCTATCTGGAACATAATTGATAAATATGGCTTGTGTGGGTTTTGGGCATAATTTAGCTATGTGTTTTTTTCTTTAGTTCTGCTTTAACTCTTCAAGAGATAACAAAGAAATTAATTGAATAGTGTAGTGGAGTTTTTATTACCAATGGAAGATTTATAAATCCTACAATAAAGGGCTTTGAATCCATCTTAATTTTCAAGTAAGGATTTGGGAATCTCCTATTTATCTAACATATGTGTCTGGATGGAGTCTCATTTGCTGTCATCTTCCTCATCTGCTGTCTCATCTGTCTGGATGTTGCTTTGCTATTCTCATTTCACTGATTTTTCCCTCTGACTTGCCCTTCTAACTGCTGTTTGTCTTCCTGGTGGCTAACTGATGTGCTAGCAAGCAGCATTTGTATGTAGTGTATTGCATCCCGTGGCAGCTCTGTGGTTAAAAGTATAAAAAGTTGATCCTAGAAACAGTTAAAATAAAAAATATGTAAAACCATGATCCAAGATCACCATTTTTCATAGAAGTTTTTAATTCAGATATTGTGGATTCATGTACAATTGTAATAATATAGAGAGACCCACATGTCCTTTGCAAAGATTCCTTTAATGGTGGCATTTTGCAAATCTATAGTAAATTATCACAGCTGAGGTTGGCATCCACACAATCCCCCAACCGTATTCAGATTTCTGTAATTTTACTTGTATTGTCTGTACAGGATTCAAAAGTACTATAAGTATTGGTGGATATTCACAACCAATAGACCATACACCTTATTCAAACATTACTGAATTATGGTAGCTTTTGTTGTATATTTTCTCAAAGATTATTTTTTGTCAAATGAAAAGATTCCCCCTGCTCCACCCAGATCTCACACATGCTCACATTTACACACACACACACACACACACGCAATTCACATACCACATACATCATACACCCACTCAGATGCACTCACACATACTCACACATCCTCACACTCATCCACCACTTGTACCATATGCGTCATACACCTGCTCATATGCACTCATACACATTCATAGACACACACACACACACCCTCCCACACACATATCATACACTTTATATACCCACTCAGATGCACACACACACTCATGCATCACACATACCATATTCGTCATACACTTGCTCAGATACACTCATACGCTCTTATGCACACACACACACACTACACACCACACACACCATCTGTGGATCGGGGGGGCCTGATCACCAGCGTTTCTAGGAATAACAGCGTTTCTCCCAGGCAACCCCGCTGGTCTGGGGCCCGCCCCCGGGAAGCACCGGAGTGTGGGAACCAGGGACGCGGTGCAATTGCCCAGCTCTCCCCGCCGGCCTTGAGTGACTGACTTGCTCTCGTGAGGGTCGGGGGGCCCCAGCTCGGCCAGTCTCAGACTTCCCCCAGCCCCGCTGTCCTTGAACCCCCCCACAGTCTCTCCAGTCCCGAAAAGCCGCTCAACCCCAGGCCCCTGTGGCCCCTTGCTTCCTCTATCTTTTCCTCCTCGGCCCCCAAGGGGTGGTTGCCCTCACATGCTCCTTGCCTCACGATTCACTCTTTCCCAGCGCCGTCGCCCCCATTGCTAAGGCTTCAGTCCTCGTTTCTAGGCAAGTGATGCCTGATCTCTGGTCCTGTCCCTTGGACGGCAGCACGCCATTCCTAACGTGTCCTCAAGGGACCCTGCCATTTCCCCTCCACGTCTGTCCTTGGTGTCTAAGCAATTAAGAAATAAGTTTCTTTCTCAACACTTACTGATGTGGAAACTGGGGATCTGAGCTGGGGGCCCTGTCGCCACCAGGCCGTGAGCGTGTGCACGATGCAACAGGGAGTCCGCCAGCATACCTAGGTTGAGAAATCAGCCTGCCTGCAAATGCAGCCCCAGTGGGCAGGCCGCGCGCTCCTGTGAACAGCGGAGTGCAGATCCCCTGACGCGAGTCAACTGCAAGCACAGTTCATTGAGTTGAGGATTTGTTATGAAATAGATCAACATGTGTAGTTTCCAGGGCAAAGTTACTCAAACAATGAAGGTCTTGGCCAAGTTGGGGGATTCTTCTCGATGCTTTTTCATTTTGCAGGTTCATTCACACTGAAACTCAAAGGGTCATAGGCCTTAGCCAGGAAACTGCGTAAGACCAGGTCCCCTAGAAAGTTTGATTGTAATGTTAGGTCCTCGTCCAAATCCTAGCGACCTTTGCCTCCCGAGCTGATTGCAGGGAAGTGGGGCAGCGTCAAGGCCTTGCTGGAAGGCGTGATGATGGATAAGAGTTGTCATTTCTGCTTCTGTCGGCCATTGCCCCTCCTTTATTTTATTTTATTTCTTTTGAGATATGATTCAGGTATCATAATATCCACCCTTTCAAAGTGTACAAAGCATTTGGTAGATTCACAGACTTGTGCAACTGTCACCACGGCCTCATTCGAGAACATTTACATCAGCCCTAAAGGAAGCCCCGTATCCATCTGCGGTCACTTCCCATTCCTCACCACCCCCAGCTCCTGGCAAACACCCATCTGCTTTCTGTCTCTGTTAACTTGGGCCTTCTGGATATTTCAAATAAATGGAATCACACGCCGTGTGGCCTTTGGCATCTGGCTTATTTCATTTAGATAATGTTTCAAGGTTTATCCGTGTGTATCAGTACTTCACTCTTTTGATGGTAGGGTAACATTCCATTGTACAATCAACCACATGTTGTTTCTCTGGTTTTATCATAAGAAGATTATTCTTTAAATGATAACGCAATGTTTTCAAGAGTGTTCATCCTGACACAGTCATGCCTGGATTGTCCCCTCACCCCTCCTACAACGCCCCTGTTGCTCATTCAGTGATCTCTCGAGTGGTGTTCCTTTGCTGTGTTCTTGTCCTGCCTGGGTCCTGTCTGTTCTGTGGACTCGCAAGTGGCTTTGGCCACACCCTTGTCACGGGCGGCTGCTGGTCTACCGTCGACGTCTTCAGGTTTTCCCTGAGCTGGGCTCTCTGCAGTGGGGAAATGGGGGTCTTCTGAACCCACCAGTGAGGAGAGCACGTTCCAGCTCCAGGACACGGGCAGCACGTTTTCTGCACTGAAAGGGGAGCCAGCGGGCTCTGTGTGTGCGCGCGTGTGTGAGCGTGTGCACGTGTGTGCGGTTGTGCACATGTGTGGGTGTGCGCGGATATGCACGTGTGTGCGGGCGTGTGTGGGTGTGCACGTGTGTGTGCGTGTGCATGTGCGTGTGTGGGTGTGCGCACGTGCGTGGGTGTGTGTGGATGTGTGCGGGTGTGCACATGTGTGCACATGTGTGGGTGTGTGCGGATATGCACGTGTGTGTGGGCGTGTGTGTGGGTGTGCACATGTGTGCAGGTGTGCGGGTGTGCACGTGTGTGTGTGCGGGTGTGCACGCATGTGTGGGTGTGTGCGGGTATGCACGTGTGCGGGTGTGCATGTGTGTGCGGGTGTGCATGTGTGTGGGTGTGCACGTGTGTGGGTGTGTGTGGATATGCACGTGTGTGCGGGCGTGTGTGGGTGTGCACGTGTGTGCGGGTGTGCACGTGTGTGTGGGTGTGTGCGGGTGTGCATGTGTGTGGGTGTGTGGGTGTGTGCGGGTGTGCACGCATGTGTGGGTGTGTGCGGGTATGCACGTGTGCGGGTGTGCACGTGTGTGCGGGTGTGCGTGTGGGTGTGTGCGGGTGTGCACGTGTGTGTGTGTGCGGGTGTGCACGTGTGTGGGTGTGCACGTGTGTGCGGGTGTGCACGTGTGTGTGGGTGTGTGCGGGTGTGCACGTGTGTGTGGGTGTGTGCGGGTGTGCACGTGTGTGTGGTCGGGGTGGGGCAGGGTGGGGTGGGGTGAGTAGGTAGAGAGAATCAGTCTTTAGTCCCCGATCACCTTTCAAGTTACGGAGCAGAGTCTGTTAAAGTACACGGTGGTCCTCAAGACTGTTTCCTCCCCTCCAGCCCTGGCTTCACCGGTTCAGAGTCAAGTGATGATCTGAGGCCCAGTAGCTGGTGGTGTCACACCCTGAATCACCCCTGTAGGGTCGCGGGCTCTCCCTGTGACACGACTGGCCTCTCAGCCGGGCAGAGATGGTGGAGGGCCCAGTGGGGCTGGGAGAGGGGTGAGAGTCCAGCCAAAGCCCCTGTGCCTGCTCAGCTGGGCCTGCAGGGTCCCCACCTGTTGGAGGAAGCTTCACGGTGGCCCGAGGCAAGGACCCTCCATGGATTTACAGAGGAGCAAACGCCCCCCTCCTCGACCCTGCACCACAGCGATGCTACGCTGTTCTCAGGGGTGCCCCTGGGAGCTGTCGAGGGGGCCAGGGGTCCTCCCCAGCCTTCTGTGGCCTCTGCTCTCCACTCTTCACCTAGCGCAGCCCACCCTGAAGCACACGTTCCAAGAGCGTTTGCTGAAGCATTCGTGAAGCTTGCCACTAAGATTTCTCTGGCTTTGAGGGGAGTATCCTCCAGTCTCAGAAGTCTGCTTTGGTTTTGTGTTCTATGAGAATAAAATTAGTAACTGAACTTGTCTCTGAAGCCGGCTGAACAAAGAGATCCAGGAGCTCCAGGGCGGGACGGTCTTTCCGCAATTGTCTGGACTGAGCAGAGAGCAGACGTGGGCCCGTGGCTATCATGAGGAGGGCATGGCAACCCTCTCCAGTGTTCCTGCCTGGAGAGTCCCATGGACAGAGGAGCCTGGCGGGCTACAGTCCCTGGGATTGCAAAGAGTCAGACACGACTGAGCAACGAACATGTATCATGAGGTCTAAATATTTATTGGCTCGAGGTTTACACGATTCTCTAAAACCTACCTCAGAGCAACGTGGGAGGGGTGTGCGCTTTGGGGGACTCAGCCTGCTGAGTCACTGAGGGACCTGCTTTCCAGGGTCTGGCCCCGGGTGACTTCGGGAAGGCTCTCACTGGCAGAGTTTAGGATGTGAACGTCCCCCTCCATTTCTGGATTTCTTTTGTGACATTGGCTCAGGAAAGGTCACAAGAGGTTGGGTCTGGCTTGACCCTAGCCGACGTCAGACACTAACAGTGGAGCTTGCACTCACCCCAGACCCTTGTCTCCTCCGGGGAGGGACGGAGGGTCAGGTGTCCAGCCAAGCTGCTGTCACCCAAACCTCTGACATGCCATGGGATGGGGAGCAGGCCAGCCCGCCCCCCAGAAGGGCCGAGCCGGTGGCCGTGGAGCCGGGGTTGGCGCAGCTGTTCTGTGGCCCTTCACCAGGGCTGTGGATACCACGGAGCAGGTTTAGAACATCTGCAGAAGACTCCGTCATAGGAGACATTTCCTCAAGTGTTTTCATAAAAGCAGCGCGGCTTGGAGAAGTGGACACAATTCATCCGAGCCCTGGTGCTCCTGGAACCTTTAGGAGTGACCCAGGGCCCGGTCTGAACCTCTGAACTGGACGCACCTTGAGACCCCTGTGTCTACCTGCAGGCCATCAAGGGCGAGGGCGGACTGTGACAGCCCCCTAGGCCCAGGACACAAGCAGGGGCCACCCCAGGGGACAGCAGGCAGCAAGCCACGGGGAACAGAGAAGGTGCCTTCAATCAATGCGAACTGGGTACGTTGTGCATGAAGACACGTTGGTCATGTGGACTTTTTGCTGCATAAAGTGCTGTGTGTTTGTGTTGTGTGTGCACTCAGTCCTGTCTGACTCTCTGCGACCCCGTGGACTGTAGCCTCTGTCCATGGAATTCTCCAGGCAAGAATACTAGAGTGGGTTGCCATGCCCTCCTCCAGGGGATCTTCCCGACCCAGGGATGGAAGTCGGGTCTCCTGCACTGCGGGCCGATTCTTTACCATCTGCGCCACCAGGGAAGCCCAAAGTGCTGTAGCTCACTAAGCAATCAGGAAGTCTGCAGGGCTGTTTTCTGCCAGGAAGGGGTGGAGAGGACCGCCCCCTTCTTCCTTCTCTGTCACCCCCCTGTGCCCACCCCTAGCAAAGCAGAGAGCTCGGGGTGGGGAGGGGGCTTCCAGCTCAGCGGAGGTGGGGGGCGGGCAGAGCCTCAGCGTGGTGGTGGAGGAGGAGGAGGGCTCGCCCACAACTCAAGGCAGATTTCCGGGATAATTAAAATTTGAATTACAACCTTTCATACAAAAGCTCTAGCAAACCGGCTCACATACTCCCTCTCACACCAGTGGGGCCTAATTTCACCTGACAGCTTTAAGCCGTTTGGAAAAATATCAAAAGGAAAAAGGGAAGATTACGTTTCCAACTTGAGAAAGGCCTCGGTGGCCAACGATCTCTATGGAACGTAGCACAGCCCCCAGAAGGAGTGAAGCGCACCTTGGTGGCAACCTGTGGCCCTGTGTCTTCAAGGAAGCATTCACTTAAAAAACAAGTGACTGTCTCCAGGGAACCTCTTCAGGGACATTTATCACAGGATCACAGCTCTGGTTGGAAACAGTTATATTTTTGACTTGATTTTATTTTTACTGTTAGAAGCTGCTTTTTGATCTCCAAATACAAAATTCTAGATTCAAAATAAATACCTCGCCAGTTAACACCAACTAAGCCTTCCTCCTCTGCCCCCACTCCGGCCCCACCACCCCACCAGAAAACAAAACAAAACAAAAAAACGGAAGCAACTCCCCCCCTCTCGCAGGGCCCCAGATTGTAGGAGCTTTTAATCAGGTTTCAGAAACTCCAGTCCAAATAGGAATTCCTGACATATTCCAGGCAGCTCTGACCTCCGGGCACTTAGCAACCACGGGCACAGGCTTTTGAATTTGCTTAAAACTATTAAGAAGTAATTAAGTAGTTAAAGGGTCTTTTTCAGCCTGGCTGAGTTTGGGAGGTGGGTTCAAAGAAAGAAAACAGCACCCTTGCCGGCCCGGCCTTCCTTTGAGCTGACCTTGCAGGCTAATAGATTCATCCTGTATTTTTCTGCTACTGCCAATTTATGGCCTACAGGAAACTAATCTTGTACAATAACTACCTTCCTGTACTTCGTTCCTAAATAGAGCCAAATGGATCTGGTGGCGGAAACGCTCGTCCGCGCCCCCGGGAAGCCAGGCTGAGGCCGCAGGAGCTTGGAGGCTGAGGCTGGCGCTGGGCCCCCACCGCGTCCGGACACCTCGTTTCTTGGCTGCTGCGCACCCTTGTGAGTGGAAAACTGAAAGCCATCCTCCGTGCCAGGCCTCCCGCGAGGGTCTCAGCTTCCAGTGAAGGGAGGGATGAGCCTTGGGAGACACGGTCGCATGAATTTAGGGAGTGAGGCAACCCGGTGCCAAAGACCGCAGATGCTCTGGTGTGAGAAAAGAATCGCCAGGGAGGCCTGGTGCTGAGCTGGTGACAGAGCTGCGTTCTCCTTGGAAAGTCAAGGTCTTGCATTATAAGAGGGAGGGAGGAAGAGACAGAGGCTGACTTGAGACCTGGTGACATTTATTCCAGAGCCGCTCACGGCCAGGTTGAGATGACAGGGGCAGACCCAAGGCTACGTGACCCCAAGTTGGAGAGCCTGTAGGGACCCTTCTAGGGACCCTTCTCAGAGCCTCAGATGGCTGAGCTGGGGAAACTCTCGAGCTCTTGACCCTCCACAGGGGCCCTGGTCCTTGGGGTTTCTGCTTCCCTTCTTCTATCCCATGAATCTGATGACTTTACGTCCACTTTGCTCAGGGGCTCAGGGCTGTGTAGACAGAGTCCAGTCCAGGGATCAAACCCGGGTCTCCTGAACTGCAAGCAGATTCTTTACCATCTGAGCCACCAAGGAAGGAACAGACAGAGTCCATTTCCTGTTAACTTAGAGTCTTGTTCTAAGTTGCAGGGAAGCCGCTAGCATAGAGGGAAATGGAGCCTTCTATCAGGGCTGGAAAACACCGCAAATCACCGATGGGTCAGCGCTTTAAATCCAGCGAGGAGGGGCCCCATGGAAGCACACAGATGGGAGGCCCTGGGGCCCCTCTGTCCCCAAAGCCTCCCAGGGGACTGACCGGTGAGCCCCAGGGCTTGTGATGGCCGTGGGGGTTCCCAGGGCTCTGTGCTCAGCCTGAGCATAGTCACCAGGGAACCAGAGCAAGGGCGTCCCACGTGGAGCCCCCAACCCTGGCCCCTCCTCCTGGGTGTGCCTTGCATCAGGTTCTCAAACCATTTACCTCCAACTGGGCCTTGAACCCAAGTGCCAGGAACCCCGCCCAAACCCGGTCTTCCAACTGAGACCACAGGCCTGGTTTCAAGACCTAATGAAGCTCAGGTTCTTGATGTCTCATGCAGAAAGAATCCAGTGAGAGACACAGTGATAGGTAAGAAGTGGATTTATTTACAGAGAAATACCTTCCGCAGACAGAATGTGGGCCATTGCAGAGGGTGGGCGGGCGGCCTCCAAACTTGGCGCGGATAGCTTTTATGGGCTGGGTAATTTCATAGGCTAATGAGTAGGAGGATTATTCCAACTATTTTGGGGAAGGAATGGAGATTTCCAGGAATTGGGCCACCACCCCCTTTTTGGTCTCTTGAGGGGCCTTGGAAGCGTCATGGCCTTCTGGGTGTGACATTTAGCTTGCTTATTGAGGATTCTCTGAGAGATCAGTTGGTTAAGAATCTGCCTGCAATGCAGGAGACCCTGATTCAATTCCTGGGTTGGAAAGACCTGCTGGAGAAGAGATAGGCTGCCCACGCCAGTATTCTTGGTCTTCCTTGTGGCTCAGCTGGTAAAGAATCTGCCTGCAATGCAGGAGACCTGGGTTCCATCCCTGGGTTGGGAAGATCCCCTGGAGAAGGGAATGGCTACCCACTCCAGTGTTCTTGCCTGGAGAATCCCATGGACTGTATAGCCCATGGGGTCAGAAAGAGTCAGACACTACTGAACAGCTTCCACTCACTTTGAGGGTCGAAGTCTAGTTGAAGTTGCCTTGAATCCTGGACTCACTTGATCGTAGCCGGTTTATGTTGTGTCCTCAGGCCGCGTCATTCTTTCAGGAAGTTGTGCCCTGCCCCCTTCCCTCCTGTTGCTGTCCCCGTCTCAGGATGAGACGTGAGTTTGCAGGTGGGGCGGTGATGATTCCCAGTCTCTCAGAACCCAGTAGGGACGTGGGGGAGGAGCGGGGAGCAAGGTGCAGAGGCCGTGGCCACGGCGGGTCAGCCCAGGAACGCTGATCGCCCCGGGGACTGCTCATGCTGAAATGTGCTCATGGGACATCACACAGAGTTCAGCCACGATGAAGCCTGTGTCCATGAACGGAGCCCCTAACACAGGGTGCAGGAGTCCAGGAGGGCGGGCCCAGAGAGCAGCCTGGGGATGAGAAAGAGGGGTGTCCAGCCCTCCAATCACAGAAGGTGACCCTGGGCCAGTTCCCAGTATTCCTGCCTCTGGGCCCTTATTTGTGAGAGCCGGAGAATACGTGTTCCCTTCCTGGGATTGCTGGGATGAACTGAATAGCAGAGGGAACCAGAGTGACCCTAGCTTCGCTGCTTGCTTGTGTTTCGATTTTCCTCTGAGATGCAATCAGCACAGCCCCTCGGTCAGTTCCAGGGGTGCTGCAGAAGGTGCTGCCTCTGCACACGGGGAGATGCCAGCCATGGTCCATCCGCCTGGCAGGTCCCAGGTGCCTCGTCCTTTGGCCTCCCGGGCCTCAGGTTTCCTCCTCCCGCAGGGGCACTAATTATACTCCCTTTGCAGGACGGCGGCGCTGGTCACATGAGATGCTGGAGCCGAGGACTTAGCGCCGAGCATAAACAGCCGCTCTGGTTATTTTTAGCGCTGCCATTACCCCGTCCTGAGATTGCCCGGGCGCCTCTCATTGGACGCCCACCTGCCTGGCCTCCCCGAGCAGTCCTTTCCTGACCCGCTCTGGCCGTCGCCCTCCCCACTCCTCCTGGGTTGGCAGCCCAGGGGTGTCATTCGTGGTCTCACTGCCCTTCATTTCGGATGCTGGCACGCTGCAGGGGGGTGGCCACCGTCTGCTGCACTGGCAGCCTGGGGCACGTTTGTGTCATCACAGGTCACACTCCAGCGACCTGGGAACACCCAGCTGAGTGGGGACAGGATGAACCCGCGTGGGTCCACAGGCTCCCAGGGGTCCAGAGACTGACTTTCATCCAAGTAAGTATCCCTTTACGCATGCCTTTATGCATAGAGGAATCCCCTATAGAAAGTCTGAGTTTCAAGCAATCATAAAGTACTCACAGAAAAGCTGAAACTACCACTCAAATAATTTATTGCCTGAGCCTTTTGAGAACGATTTGCCTCGTTACATCCTACAGACCCTGAGCACTTTAGCCTGTATCTTCTGAACACACGCATGGTCTTCACATGACCTCAACAGAGCCAGCAAAAACAGACTTAACAGAACATGTCCCCAGATGGCACGCACGTTTGCCCTAAAAAGCGGTTGAAAATGAAAGGCCCCTCTTCAGAGCCTCGTGTTGCATCGGTCACCACATTGCTTTGCTCCTCCCCGCTCTGCAGAAGCTCCTGGATCTTCTCTGACTCTCTCGACCTTGACTATGATGATCCCAGGCCCCGTGGAGACTCCGGGTCTGTCCGAGGCCCCCTCCTGACCAGAGGTGGCCAGGCGTCAGGCAGGAAGGGCCCTCAGGGACAGTGTCCGTCCCCGGGCGCCGAGATGGCCTCTGTTGGTGTCCTCACGCCTCCTCCCACCAGTCGGGTGGGAACCACCTTAAAACCACAGTGTAGCCTGCCCCTCCTCCTGCAGTCGGTTGCTTCATTTCTGCATCTGCCCCTGCTGGGGTGAACTCGCAGTTTCCACTTCACTCGATGGATTATAGCCTGTCATCATTATCACTCACCGCGATGCCCCGAGGTGCCTGGATTTGGGGGAGCTGAGTGTGGAACCCATGCCTCATCACCCTCTAAACGTGTCCTCCCCATCAGCTTGAAGACAAGCTGCAGCCGGACCACGGCCCCTCCATGCCCTGGACTCCGAGGAGCGCTGGTTCCCCTAAGGGGAGAACGGAGCTCGGCAGCGAGGTCTGGAGCGGGTGCTGGCGTCCGTGGAGAGAGCTGGCCGGCACGCACATGCACGAGCTGTTCCAGACACATCTACTCCCCAAGTCCGCTCCGGAAGCCGCCGTTCAGCAACCCAGGACGGGTGCTGCCTCTCCTCCTGAGTCGGTAACTCCCGCCCGGTGCTCACCCTCCCCAGCCGCTGTCCACCGCCGCTGCCACCCTTCCAGGTTCCGTCTGGCCTCCTGCCAGACTGCACCCCACCTGGGCTTTCTCCCCACGCGGTCGCCCCCACCACATGACCTCTGCTGTTGCTGTCCCTCCCACAGAACTCTCTCCTCCCCACCAAGTCTCTGGCACTTTGCTCTGGGGCCTGGCACCTCCAGCTCTCCTCCTCATCCTACTGGGAGCCGCACCCCCCTCCAACTCCAACCCCCACCTGGATACACTCTCCATTCTGCTCGGGATCCCAGTCCTCAAGTGTGTCCCCGATGCCACCACACTGGGATCTGATGCTCAGGCTGCAGCGGTCACAAAGGCTGCCCTGGTCCCACGCCCTCCCCTCCCATCCCAGCCTCCATCCTGCTGCACCACAGCCCCAGGGACACCCGCGTGCCCAGCTCAGCCTCCGGCAAGGCTCACAATGCCACCCTGCCCCCCAGTCCTCCATGGCCCCTTCCATCCAACGTGGACATTTACCTGGTCCAGCCAACCGAGAGGCTTTAGGCCTGAATTGATGGGGAAGAGAAGGGTTTTGAAGAAAAGAAGGAGACCCCCTAAAATGCTTTAATGGTTTCAGCTACTTTCTAAAACAGTGCTAATAAAAACTCACTCTAAAAAATATACCTTGCTATGCCCTATGACTTAATAGGTGTGAAGCTTCATGAGGATGAGACATCCGTTCACCCCGACCCGCCTGTCGGTCAGCAAAGCCTCTGGGGGTGTAACTGGTGTGGGTGGAGAACACGACGCGTATCTGATAGGAGCACAGTGGCGATGTCCTCCCAGGAGCCTCCACGTCCATATCTGCAGTTGGACGTACTCTGCGCAGCAAGCTGTTGGCAGAAGTCCCCTGGCTTCTTTCTGTCCTTTCTGTCGGCCTCCTAGGTGATTCTGGACGTCCGTCGGGGAGGTGCAGGCAGCGTGCCGGCTCTCACCCCAGTGCGGCCCAGGCCCAGGGTGATGCTCGCAAGCTCCTTCGTGTGGCCTTGAGAAACAGCGCGTCTAGAGCCCGGGCCCTCTGTGCTGGATATGCTCCGTCTGGCTCAGACTCTGCCTCTGCTAAACACTTCAATATGCAGTGGCTTGTTTAGTGAGTGCAATGTTTACGCAGGAAACGCCAGCAAAAAGGTTCACAAGCTCAGACCCTATTAGCAACAGGGCCTCGTGAAGCTGGGGAGGGGAGGCACCGTGGGAAAAGAAGGGCTTGCTCACCAGAGACCTGCTGAGACGTGGTTGCCTCTTTCCCTCCCAGAGTCACATACATTCTTGGTGTTCCCACCTCATCTATGGATGCTGAGGGTCACTTTAAGTGGGCATTTTCAGGGACGATTGCCCTTAGATAAAACGTTTGTTATGTGTAAGCATGTTCAAATCAAGTGGAAGGTGACATTTCCATTTATAGAGAATGCTAGGATATCAGCTAATATTTGTAAACATCTAGCATTGCAGCAAACTGACAAAACTTAGATTCTTACTTCAAAGGAAATTTTAAAAAATTGAGATGGACCGAAGGGTCAAGTATAAAAAAGAAAGAATATATAAAGATCTAAACTGAAATAAGGTAGAAATGTAACCAACCTCAGAAGCATGTTCTGTAAGCATGAATCAATGGAAGAAACTACAAGAGGGAAGAGTCATAAATCCGACTTTGTAAAAATTAAAAACAAAAGTTTAAATGAACGAAACTCAAGAGCAGGAATGAAATGAAAAGACAAACACAGACCGGGTAAATATTCTGGACAAACGGTTCATGGCCTTTGTTGAGGCAGCTCTTTTGCCAATCAGGAGGAAAAAAAGAGATGATTGTTCCCAAAGAGAAAATTTCCAAAGAGAAGAAAAACAAAAATGCAATTGCAAGTGGCCTAAATGAACTTCGAGCAAGTATAGAAGGAGAGAGGATGTTCCGAACTGATGTGTCAGTCCTGGTGTAAGGAGAGCCTCCATTTGACATAGATTGCTATGACACGTTCTGGAGTTACTTACAAATGCAACAGAGAAACAGTGCAAAACGACATGAAAGGAAAATTTTCAGATCCTAGTCAGGAGTTCTGCCAGCCCCCTAGCAGGCAGGGAGTGGTGACATGAGAGCCCGACCGACGAATCGGAATTATATTTTGTTTCATGACCACACACGAGTTATTCTGGGTAAAATGCATCATAGATTTTCCTAACTAGTTTGCTATGGTAAGTGTTCACTCCCTATCAAATAATCCATTTAATTTAAAAAAAAGAATAAAAATGACAGCACCTAACATTTACTGAGTATATTCTAGGTACAGTATTACATACACAGAATTTTATTCAGTCATCACAATAAGCCTAAGCCTTAGGTTTTATTATTATTATCCCTGGTTTATAAATGAAGGTTTTGTGTCTCAGATTTCATGTATCAGTTGGTGTCAAAGACAAAAATCTAAGTTCCAAGTGCCCCCTTAATGTTAGTCATCACCCCCACCACCAGCTTCCTTATCACTGTCACCACAACCACCATCACCATCTTCACCATCATCACCGTCATCACCACCATCACCATCACCTTCATTGTCACCACCATCACCACCATCACCATCACCACCACCATCTCCACCTTTACCACCATCACCTTTGTTATTACCACCACCACCATCACCATCTTCACCATCATCACCGTCATCACCACCATTATCACCTTCACCATCACCTTTATTGTCACCATCATCACCATCTTCACCACCATCACCACCACCTTTACCACCATCATCTTTGTCATCCCCACCATCACCATCACCATCATCACCACCTTCACCACCATCATTATTATCACCTCCGCCATCATTACCACCATCACCATCATCACCACCATCACCATCATCTCCACCTTTACCACCATCACCTTTGTCATCACCACCATCATCATCACCATCACCACCACCTTCACCATCATCACCACCATCACCATCATCTCTACCTTTACCACCATCACCTTTGTCATCACCACCATCACCACCACCATCATCACCACCTTCACCTTCATCACCTCCGCCATCATCACCACCTTCACCGTCATCACCGCCATCATTATCATCACCACCACCACCAGCTTCCTTATCACTGTCACCACAACCACCATCATCACCTTCACCATCATCACCACAATTCTGGACCCAGTTCATACTGGTCCTGTAATCCCAAAGGGGTCTCCCACCCCTGATCTTTGACACTCCCCCCTTTGCCACTTTAGCTGTTGAAAGATATTTTTCCTTCAAAGTAACTAAGTCAGTAAGTGTTAGTTGCTCAGTCATGTGTGACTCTTTTTGACCCCATGGACTGCAGTCTGCCAGGCTCCTCTCTCATGGAATTCTCCAGGCAAGAATACTGGAGTGATTTGCCATTCCCTTCTCCAAGGTTTTCCCTCTAAGTGCATATCAAATGTTCCCTCTCTACAAACTCTTTTTGTGGTTCCCCACCCTCTATGCCAAGTGAAGGCATATCTCCTTACTATGGTATTATATATATATGTGTGCATGTGTGTGCGTGTGTGTGTGTGTATAAATTCAGGGATGATATATGTGTACATCGTACATAATGTATAAGTATGAATATATATGTGTGTGCTTAGTGGCTCAGTCATGTCCCCATGGTTGAGTCCTCTTTGAGACCCCATGGACTGTAGCCCACCAGGCTCCTCTGTCCATGGGGATACTCCAGGCAAGGATACTGGAGTGAATGGCCTATCCCATCTCCAGGGGATCTTCCCAACACAGGAATTGAACTGAGGTCTCCTGCCTTGCATTCGGATTCTTTACCAGCTGAGCTACTAGGGAAGCCCCAACCATATAAATATATATACATATGATTTTTAAAATGGATAGTTTAGACCTACCCAAAGGTCCAGCACTTAAAATACTGCAGATTATGGATTTGTGGAAGTCATGGAAAGCACATGACATTGCACACACTTCCTATGTTTGTACCAAATAAGTCGGAGACGTATGAAAACTGAACGAATTCTGGGGCACCTGCTCTTGCAGAGCCATCAGTTACGATGCAGACCACAGCCACCAGCAGGAAAGCTCAAAACTATGGTGCCTACTTGGGAACAAATAAGGTTGTTATCTGATATCTAAAGTGGATGGATCTCTTGAAAAATAAATCTATCTGTGGGATTTCCCGCCATCCTCTCTGGAACTTGACTCCTCTGAGTATGCCCTGGCTGAACAGGCTAAATGCTAAAGATGTTCCAGAGTCTCATCACCTGAGACAGGTAAGGAGGCTCCTGAGCCATGGCCCTCACTGGTTCAAAGCAGAGGCGAGAAATGACCAGTCCGTCACTGAAACCGGATGTGTTTATCTGCACCTCATTCACTGGGGACAAATACCAGATCCACTTGTGATTTTTTCCTACTGCTGGCAAGGCATTACCAAAATCAACATTGAGCTGCTGAGAGTGGGTTTGGAGATTATATGTATATATTTATTTAAAAATGAAGTTCTAAAATCGTAGCTGAAGCGGATGGGCACTGATCCCAGAGCACCACATTTCCTTCCGTGACAGGGCTTCTCGAGAGAGAATGTGTTTGCTGTGCTAAGATTTGCTTTGAGAATTTCCGAATCTGTAGCTTGCAAGAGCCCATCCGGAAAGATGAACATGCCGGAGGCAGATATGTACCCTTACACGTGGAGCGGCTGGGTTTTGCCAGCTTAGATGCACGTCAACAGCAAAAAGCCTCTGTTTACGCTCCTTAGTACAGGGTTTAAGATGAGAGGGAGCAAGGAAAACGTGCCAGACTTTCCCCACCCTCCCCCCTTGAAAACTCCCGAGACTCTTTCCTCTGTCCAATTAGATAATTTCATCATTACTATAAAGGCTTTCATGGAGCTCGATTCTTCTAAAAACATACACCACGCCTTGGCATGGCAAACCTGAGACTCAGCATCACGCAGAAAGGCAGCATCTGCATGTTAACAGCAGGATGGCCTCCTGCACAGGCTGTGGTCCTAAGACTCACCAAACCTTTGGGTGGCGGACCCCGGGGCTGTCTGAGGACACCTTCGGTGACAAAAGCTGAGCTTGCTCATTCATTCTGCTTGCCACAGGAAAAACGGACAGCTGTCTCCTCTTGTGTGCATTTCTTACAAGAGACGGGACAGCCGGAGTAGGGGCAGAGACAGAAGGAAGACGTCCAAGAGGAAAGGACCCTGAGCTGTCCGTGGACCAGCGACAGGAAAGCCTCGTAAGGTAAGGGGCCGCTGATCTCAGGGACACACGCCAGGCGTGGGTTCCTCTTCACCGTGCTTTATACCAGGGACAGGTTCTTCAGGTCAAAAGCAGCACAGACAGGACCCCACGGTCAAGGGAGGTTACACTTTCAGCATCAGCAGCGCACCCCCTGACTTCTTGTTCGGTCACGTGGTTTAGCGAAAGCCTCTCCAGAGGGCCTCCAACCCACATGGTTTAAAAGAAAATGCAGAAGGGAGATCTTGAGCATGTGGGAAGCTGCTGTCTCCTCGCTCCCCTTTGGGACGTGGAGAAGTCCCGCACCCCGTGTGAGGGTGAGGGCATCCGTGGCCACCTCTGCTTCCTTCTCTCCGTTTCGCGTCTCTCCCACAGCCCCTCCCACGGAGGACTTCTCTGTCTGGTGCCGCAGTGGCTCTCTGCTCCCCCCACAAGGAGCTTGCAAGGTTTCTAGCAACTTCCGGGCCACTGATTCCTTCTGGAAAGTTCAGATGGACGGCAAGTTCCACATAAAGGCACTGGTTATTCATAAGGGCTAGGCTCTGCTCTGAGCTTTGCATTTAATTTCTCATCTTTTTTTTTTTTTTTTTTCACAAAACTGCTATGTTTGACCCCACCCTCCCATTATAAAGAGGAAAGGCCTGGAGAGTTCAAAATTTACCCTACCGATTTTTACATGGTGGCAGCCAAGATTCCAAGCAAGACGGGTAACTTCTGTCTTAACCTGAACATTTCCCATGAGAGAGCAGGCCTTCCATGAGCTGTGAGAAGTTAGTTCCCAGAAATAAGCTCGATGGCTCAGGCATCCTCTTGAGAACCAGCCTGGGAGTCAAGGGCACTCAGGCTGCAGGCAGGCAGGGAATTTGCATGTGGATCTTGGAGAGAGCTGCCTGGAAGGCTGGTGAGGGCGGGGACTGGTGATGCCCAGGTAGCCCTGCCGTGACTCCCCGCACTGGCTCCAGGGCTGGCTCCCCTCATCCACTCACTCTGGTCAAGGCTACCGTCTCTCCAGTGGTCATGCACGGTGTGAGAGCTGGAGCATAAGGAAGGCTGAGCGCCAAAGAACTGATGCTTTCCGATCGTGATGCTGGAGAAGAGTCTTGAGAGTTCCTCAGACAGTAAGTAGATCAAACGAATCAATCTTAAAGTAAATCAATCCTGAATAGTCATTGGAAGGACTGACGCTGAAGGTCCAATACTTTGGCCACCTGATGCTAAGAGCCGACTCAGTGGAAAAGACATTAATGCTGGGAAGGATTGAAGGCAGGAGAAGGGGACGACAGAGGATGAGATGGTCGGATGGCATCACCGATTCAATGGACATGAGTTTGAACGAGCTCCGGGAGGTGGTGGAGGACAGGGAGGCCTGTCATGCAATAGCTCACCTGGTCACAAAGGGTCATACATGACTGAACAAATGAACCACACCCACTCGTGTGCAACATCCTCCTGCATCCATTGTTGGCCTCTGTGGGAGGATCCACAGAGAAGCCCTCACTTGTCTTGTGAAGGTATCTTATTGCTAAATTCAAGAGGAAGAGAAGGAAAAAGGGGAAATGAAGACATCCTTGGTTTAAAACTTAACTCTTCCCCTGAAACTGGGAATGAGTGTGTTGTTTATGTTGAAACTTCAGCCTGGCTTAGCTCACACGACACCATCTATCAAAATTCCTAGCTTGCAGAGTCATCCTGCCAGACTCAATTATGGAGTTAATTCCACCCTAACTGGAAACAGAGCTTTTGGTTCATTTCCTCTCCAACCTCTCTGGGGATGCGTTTGATACAATTCCAGGGCGTCCAAGTTCAGGCCAGTTCGGTCGGAATCAATGGGAGTTTTCTGGCTCGTCTTCTGTGGTGTAAAGACACACACACATTCACACACACACCACACACTCACACATGTGCTTGTGTGTTCCCCCACAGCACACATACGCACACCCACCCACACTCAAGCGCAGGTGTGCACACCCACACTCACGCACACGCACGTACACAGAAGCCCTGCTCCCCTCTGACATCTGGTGGCACATTTTCAGGAAGGTGGGCTCCTGTACTTCCTCATCATTTGCAGGCCATATTGTTGACCTCTGGCCTTTCTCCCAAGCTGTTTTCGTAGATTGTTGCCTTCATTCTCTCCCTTGTTGCAAAAGTCCTGTTTCGATGAGCAGGGTCTGACAAGAACAGAACACCGTGTCTTCAATGAGCTCACCACAGACGTATTACAACACCGCTATCATCAGATCACTTCCTCAGACTGAAAGAATTCCTGCCAGTTCTGATACGCCACTGAGTTGTGGTTTAACTCCTCGTGCTGAGAACGCCACGGGGGTCAGACAGAGCGACCCTCGTGCTCTCTTTATGCAGCACAGGAGGAGACCACCTTTGCAGAAACAGATGCAGTGTCATGCTGATATTCTCATTCATTAGCTTCAAGGTAATGTTGGCAAAGTTTTCTGCTTTTTGTTCAACTGGCTATGTTTGGTAAAACTGCATAAAAGAATCATTTTTTGTAGGTGACAGTCACTGAAGATCATCGATTTATGTCTTATCACTAAAGATAAGATTCTACGGTTGGAAATGTCAGAAGGAGAATATGACTTTTGACTTTATTGTAAGACAGTCAGCTTAAGCATGCAAGCTTTGTGCTAAGTCTTTTCAATTATGTCTGACCCCATGGACTGTAGCCCACCAGGCTCTTCTGTCCATGGGATTCTCCAGGCAAGAACGCTGGAGTGGGTTGCTATGCCCTCCTCCAGGGGATCTTCCTGACCCAGGGATTGAGCTTGTGTCTCCTGCAGCTCCTACGTTGCAGGCGGATTCTTTACCACCGAGCCACTACTGCTGCTGCTGCTAAGTCACTCAGTTGTGTCCGACTCTGTGCGACCCCATGGACTGCAGCCCACCAGGCTCCTCCGTCCATGGGATTTTCCAGGCAAGAGTACTGGAGTGGGGTGCCATTGCCTTCTCCAACCACCAAGCCACTAGGGAAGCCCGATGAGTTTAACAGAAAGCGTACAACTTTAAAATGTTTTCAGTGAATTAAGAACTCTGGTCATTTTCAAAAACAAGAATATATAAATACGCCAACTTTCTACGCAAGGGCACTTACATTTAACGACAACACAAATGTACTTTATTATTTATTTATTTGCCTGTACCGTGTGGCACGTGGGATCTTAGTTCCTCGACCAAGCATTGAACCCTTGCCACCTGCAGGAGAAGCATGGAATCTTAACCACTGGGTGGCCAGGGGAGTCCCAAGCATGCACTTCAGTAGAATATACAAAAGTACAGTATGTATTTTGAGCAGAGATTCTTCTAGCAAGAGAACAGTATGTTTAATTGTATCAGGTTCTTGAGATGTTAATAAAATATGACAATGTGGTCATACAAGGTAAAATACATTTCTGAACAGGAAAAGCACTTTTGTAAGTCATAAGTAGTGTTATCATCAGAGACACAGAAAGAGAAATTAAATAGGAACCACAGAGAGAGTAGATGCATAGAACTATAATTTGATGGAGAAAATGGTAGTTTTGTCTTTCTTGGATGAACATGAACCATTTTGATTCTAAATGTTGCTCCATCCCCAGATCTCGTGTGAGCTTTTCTTATAACTGGGGAAGTGGGTAGCCTTTTCAGCCCCTACTCTTCAGGTACATGGTTGCTCACAAGGTCAAGTTATCTGAGGAAGCGCCAGAGCTCAGAGTTGGTCGTTGAGGTGGGTCAGTGGTTACAGGACACACTTCAGGGCTCCTCCAGGACAGAGGGACACAGAGCCTCAGCGTCTAGACTGCGGGGAGGAGACCTTAGCTGCATCTCCATCACTGCTTTTCTGAGAGGGGAAGTCAAGTTGTCACTTAGCTGGGCGGCCTCTTTCTGATACTAACCGCACAGTCACATCCCCACGTCACGGGGCTCCAGGTGGGGTGTTGACATTTGTGGACCTTGGGTTCTGACTCCTGGTGTCCGAGTTCTTCTTATGACTGGGGCTGAGCTAGTGAGCCTGAGAACTGTTTTCCTCCTGTTGGAATCATGACAACCTCTCCTCCGTAAAGCGGACGAAGATGAAAGTGAAAGTCGCTCAGTCGTGTCCAAGTCTTTGCAACTCCATGGACTGTAGCCCACCAGGCTCCTCTGTCCATGGGAGCCTCCAGGCAAGGATACTGGAGCGGGTTGCCATGCCCTTCTCCAGGGGGTCTTCCCTACCCAGGGATTGAACCGGGGTCTCCTGCCTTGCAGGCAGGCATGGGAGTTAAATTAGCCAATTCTTGCAAAGCTCCCAGCAGCAAGCCCATCACCTGCGGACTCGTCAGTCAGCGCTTTCTGGGGACACAGCTGCCACTGAATTGCTTTCTGTGCTGGGACCTTTAACCCCGTATCTCAGGCCTCTGGCAATAAGGAAACACTTCGTTTCCGGCTTGGGAGCGAAAACCATGACTCCAACTTTATGACAGGAAATACAATCCAAACAGTATGATTTTTTTTTTCCCCAGGCTCAAGTTTCCTCCTTGAGATCACCAGTGGCCTTTGCTGGGTCCCAGCGGGCACTTACAACACGGATTCCCAAAGGCCGGACGGTGACAGTGCCCTGAGGTTCCGGTAATGTGTATTTTCTGGATGTCAGAATTCTCTCACCCGAGTGACCCAAGTGGGGTCGGCAGACCGCAACTCCGTCACTTTCTCTCCAGGGGACCCGTCCCTAATCAGGTCAGAGGGAGCTTGCGGACGTCAGAGCTCACGCGCGCACCACGGTGCCCCACGTTTCCGCGCTGCAGGCCGCGTTCCAGATTCCCCTCCTCACCCCTCAGTGAGTGTGCAGGCCATGAAACAAGACAGCCAGCAGAGGCGGATGCCTAGGGCTGGCAGCCTGGCCGGGCCTAACTACTAGGCTCCGAACTTCAGCGGAACAGGATGGACGAACCAGTTCCCCACAGAGCCGGTCGTCGCATCTCATTAGACGTGCGCTGGTCGTGAGCGTGGACAGCCGCTGAGCAGGAAGGGCTGGGGCGCCTCCCTGCCCGGGCCACGGGTCCCATGACAAGTAACCCGCACAGGCCGCAGGGTCTCCTCGCGCAGGCCCTGCTAACATCTCGCGCATCTCCGCAGTTTGTCCGACCCCCGCAGGGCTCGATGGAGCGTCGCTGCTCTGTAAGTTCTCTGCACGTGATTTCTTTTTTTTTTGTTTTTGTTTTTGTTTTTTTTTGCACGTGATTTCATATCCACTTCTGCCTTTTGAAGCGTCTGGCTTCCAGTCATCCAGAGCCCCATCTGCATGAACTTTCTTCCAGGAGTGTGAACAACTTCCCCAAGATCGGCCGTCCCAAAGCCTTGGGGACCCAGCCTGGGCCCCCAGGTTCAGCCCTTTGGATTTTGTCTGGGTTAATGTTTCCATGATGCTCAGACCTGGCAGGCGGCCAGGAGAGGAAATGTGCAACCCGGGCGAAGAGCGGGCGCTCAGATGTTTCACCTCCTCCTCTCATCAATACTTTAAGGAAGTATTCATTTCCTCTTTTTAAAATTTCCTCTGGGAAGGTTAAAAATGGAAGACTTTATTCGAGCTTGGCTTCTGAATTTGTTGTTACCTGCATATCCAGACCTCCGTTTACCTGCTCACAAGGCACTTGTCATCTTTGTCAGGAAGATTTTTATAGGTTCCAACATTCAGCTTGGATAAAATTGCCAAAATCAGGGAAGCGAGCCTATGTTCATCCATACTCGTGTAAAAGAGATTTTTTGGTTGCTGTCACAAGTTCTTGAATGTTTATTGGATAAATGAATGATACACCCCCATAGCCACACCACCGCTATGACTGGAGGCAGACTCCATCCACATTCTGAATGTTTATTTCAAATATGTATCTGCTGAGAACTTTTCTTTAAATAACATTTATATCTTGGAGTAATTTTAGCTTTTCAGAAAAGTTGCATGCATGTCCCAGAGAACTTTCCTAGTGTTAATGTTTTATGTAACCATGATGCATTTTGTAAGACCCTGAAATTAACATTGCTGTAACACTTTTAACTATAGACTTTATTCAGATTTCACCATTTTTCAAACCAATGTTCTTTTTCTCTTCCAGGATTGAATTCAGGATACCATATCATATTTAGAAGCGGTTGGAGGTTTTTTCCTCCTTCATAAAATCAAACAAGCCAAACTTCTACTAAGAAAATAACAACTGATCAAATTTATTGGGAGTTGGAAGTATTATTCTACGAAGGGCCAGATAGTACAGTTTAGGCTTTGTAACCATGGATATTTGCAAAAGTAGCCACAGACAACGGTTAAACAAGTGAGCACAGCTGTATTCCAATAAAACTTTATTTGCAAAACATGAGGTGGTCATATTTCTTAGGCAAGAGTTTTCCAGCCTCTGCTTTTATTGAGCCATGATTAACACTAACCGTGGTGTAATAGTCACTAAAACCTCCCTCTGTCACTGTTACAAAGCATGTGGAGTTCTCCTGTGCCCTGGAGGGAGCTACATAGAGCCCCCTCTCCTGTCTTCTAGACTGAAGGTGGCAGAATTCTCTTGACTAAAGATATCTGTCTACTTTAACCTACACGCAGAAATCCTCTACTGGAATGCTAAGAGAACAACCACTGTACAAATTTAAATTGCCAGTTAATGATCATTATCTCGCAATAAGGGTTGTGTTAATATCCGCTTGGCTGGAGGGGAGAGGCTTTTGAAAACTGGTGAATCTTGTCAATCAGTTCCACTTAACTGAAATTTATTTTTGTAAGATTCATTCACCTTCCGTGTAGTTATGTTTGGAGATGACTTCTTTGAAAAGTGAGCTGTCCATTCTGAGTTGTTCACCTTTTGGGGGGCGTTTTTAGGCTCAGGCAGGACTGAGTGATCGGTACGGTGTCCCCGGGAGTCCCTCGCTCCCACAACTGCCCAGCTTCCCTCACTGGGACATCCTGACTGGTCCATGGGGCCCAGATACTGGTCAAACAGAACCCTGGGTGTGTCTGTGAGGATGCTTTGAGTGGGGTTATCATCTGAATTGCTAACTAAGTAAGGCAGATTGCTCTCCCCAGGGTAGGTGTGGGCCTCACCCAGTCAGTTGCAGACCTGAATAGAAAACAAAGCTGACCCTTCCCAAGTAAGAGAGAATCCCGCCCCACCCCAACTGGTTTTTCTCTGGGACATTGGCTTTCCCTGGGCTTAAGCAGTAGCTTTTAATTTTAATGGAGTCCACCGGATGCCCTGTTTCTTTCTTGGATTCTGTTTTTAGTGGTGTCATCACCAAATCCAGACTCATCGAGATTTGCTCCTGGGTCGTCTTCTCGGCGTGCATGGCTTTGCATTTTGTGCTTACTTCTATCATCTGTTTTGAGTTAATTTTTGTGAAGTTTGTAGGGTCTGTGTCTAGCTTTATTTTTTTGCATATGGATGGCCAGTTGCTTCAGGATGTTCATTTGTTGAAGAGACTGTCTTTTCTCCATTGATTTCCCTTGGTTCTTTTTTTCAAAAATCACTTGTCTTTATTTGTATGGATCTATTTCTAGGTTATCTATTCTATTTCATTGATCTATTTTGTCTGTTCTTTTGCCAATCCCATACTGTCATAATTATTCTAGTTCTATAGTAAATCCTGAAGTTGACTACATTAGTACTCTGACTTTTTTCTTCTTAAATATTGGGACGCTATTCTGGGTTTATTAACCTTTAAATTTTTGAAAGATTTTCAGGTGTGGATTCTTCACAACTCTCTCTCTTTTTGTGTATGTAGATAAAAATGCATATGGTTTTTAATTAATACATATAAATTCCTTGGAAATCATTACTTATTTTCTAGGCCCTGAGCCCTCCAGCTATTCTGAGCTTCCTGGGAATACACCTAGAGCTTGATTTTTATCTCACTTATTCTGTCAGGGACGCAAGTGCACAGTGCTGTTTTTGGTTGTTTTTTAAAAAAGTTTCTGAAAGCTTTTAATGCTTCAGCTACATCCGTAGAAGCCACAGTTTGAGGTGTAGGGAGTCCTTCACATAGCTGTGGAAAATGAATTTCCCAGAGTTACAAGGTGTGGTTTTTGGCATGTTCAGTAAAAAAAAAAAAAAAAAAAAATAGTAAAAAGGAATTTCTAAGAACATTCCTTTACCTGTGAGTAATCTTGTTTTATTTCCTGCTTGACCTGCCTAAAAGGAATTCATCCTCCCGGGAACACCCCGAGGTTTCAGGAGACCCTGCGGAAATTGTGGTTTAGACAGCGCTGAGAAGCCTTGGCGAGCGTGGCCGTTACAGAAGCAGCAGTGGACGGCTCCGCTTCGTGGCTGCAGGCGGCTTGCGCTTCCCCTTCTCCTGCCTTGTCGGGAGTTTTCTGGGCCCACGAGTGTGACTGGGGGAGTCAAGCGGACCAGACGACGACAATGCTAGAGGTTTAGCACAACCTTCTCTGGAGCAGAGCTTGAAAGAGTGACTGGTACCGTCATTATTAGGAAATTGGAGATTGGCCACTTTGTAATTTGTGTTTTATTTAAAATCAGTGATTTTTATCTTTTAAAGAAAAAAACATTTTGGGAATCTCCTGGCAGTTATAGATTGAGTCCTTGGAAAAATACTGTTATACAAAACTTTGCTTTTAATTTTTAAGAGATTCAAAGATGTTCTGCATGTCAGGATGAGAAGTTATCTTTTAAAATCTCATTCTTGAACTTACTTTTTGAAAGGTGTATACCATGTGTTGGAGAAGGAAACGGCAGCCCACTGCAATGTTGCTGCCTGGAAATCCGTGGACAGAGGAGCCTGGCGGGCTGCAGTCCGCGGGGCCGCAGAGAAGGCAGACGAGGCTAAGTGGCAGAGCGCGCACCACATGTACCATATAATTTCTTCTAACTCGTGTTTCCTGGATGGATACTGCCTTTACTATAACAATTTTGTTTCAGTGCTATAAACCAAGAGTGAGCCAATTGTGGCCTCTGGCTCTGATATGGGCACCCACCTGTGCTTGTAAATAAAATTGTATTGGGACAGGGCCCTGACCGTTTGTGTATGCATTGCCTACCACTGCTTTCATGCTACAAAAGCAAAGTGAATAGTTGAGAATGAGGTCACATGGCCTGAAAAACGGAAATATTTACTATTTGGGCCTTTTTGGAGAAAACTGGCTGACTCGTGCTATCAAGGGTGAAATTTGGGATGATGGAATGTGTGGCTTTTTATTTGATTCATGTCAATAACAAACTGTATTTGAAGTATTCTCCAGATCACACGAGCTTGATGTTCATGTAGCAGGATGCTTAATGAGACTTGCCCTGTTATCTCAGAATCTGGGCCAAGCCTGCAAGCTGAGACGATGATCACTCACCTTCCAGGCTGAGAACAACAACCGCCCACTCCTGCCCCACCAGAGACCTGCCGTGGTTCCACTCAACCTTGCCCATCGGGTTCATCTCTGCACTCCCTGCCCTCGAACACACTGTTGAGAAAACAAACGAGTCGGTTCTAAAGGTTGCCATTACTCCATGCTAATGGAGTATCATGCGTGTTTACCTTCTTCACTGGCCTGCCAAGAGAATCCAGCAAGGGTCTGTCTCATAGCACCCAGCGCTCACTCTTAGCCATTGCTGCTGCCTCCACTTCTTATATAAAAAGTAGGAACTCAGGGGAAATGGAAGGTGGTTTTGAGAGTTGCATTCACTCACTTCTGCAGCCAGCATCCCGTGGGGCGGCTTTCCCACGCACTGCTCTGAACGCAGCACAGAAGTCAAAAGACAAATCAGACCACGTGATGGTCTTGCCTGTGAGCCTCAGGTCCTGCCTGTGAGCCGGCCTCCCTGGGCACCATCATTTCTTCTGACCAAACATCAGGATGGGGGCAGCCCTGCAGGCTGGATTTGCTCCAGTCAACTGAGGAAGTAAAGTCCAAACTTAAAAGTTCTGTGCATTGGGATTCACTCATCTTTTTCAGAATCAGTTCACCAGAGTGTAATGGCATCTGAATGAACAAGGCCAAGTGAGAAGTGACTCCACCTTCTTGGTCAGTTTGCATCTTTATGGTGGGAGAGGATGGGGAATGCAGAAAGCCATTCCCCACCCTTTCTTTCCCCATTGCGACCTGTCTGTGGGAGGGTCCACCCTGTGGAGCCCTGAGTCTGACCCGAGGGGAGCGGGACTGGGGATCCCTCCCTGGAGCATCAGAGGGCGCGCATCTGCTGGGAGGAGTGCTCCAAGGACGTGCCCTTCCCAGCCTCTTTCCAGCACTTTGTGAGAGCCCCGGAGCCCCTCGCTCTGACCCTTTTCGTAGCTCAGGAAGCACTGGGGGGCGCTGGGCGGGATGGCACAGTCTCTCACCCATCTTGGGAGGAGGAGGAGCTGTCAGAGCCTCATCTGCAACCTACAAGAGGCAGACAGTTTGGCTTAACGCTCCGAGGTAGTGCACACACCGGCTCCCAGACACGTGCTGAGGGCTCCAGCCATTCTGCTGGACAGACATCTGGCTGACTCTCAAACACAGGTGCCAAATAGCCTTCAGGGGCATCCACCTAAGGTAGACCGTGGGTCCCTGGGAAAACGCTCTGTGCCCGGCAGGGCTGACTTCTCCACAGAAATAGATACGTGGGGCCGTTTCCCTTGCAGAAGGCAGGAGAGTTCCCACAGTGAGCGGTGCTGAGATGCTACGGGTCTGTTTTTGTGTTAGAATCTGTAAACGGAATTACAGACGTACAGAACAGACAGATGGTTACGAGGGGAGATGGGGGGTTTGGGGGAGGGGTGGAGGGGGAGGGTGGGGTCAGCAGATGCAAGCTTTTGCCTGTAGAATGGACAAGCAACAAGGTCCGACTGTGGAGCACAGGGAGCTGTACTCAGGACCCTGTATAAGTGAAGGTGCTCAGTCGTGTGCGACTCTGCGACCCTGTGAACTGCAGCCCACCAGTCAACTCCGTCCATGGGATTTTCCAGGCAACAGTACTGGAGTGCGTTGCCATTTCCTTCTCTAGGGATCTTCCCAACCCAGGGATCGGATCGAACCCAGGTCTCCTGCATTACAGGCAGACGCTTTACCGTCTGAGCCACCAGGGAAGCCATTCTATATAAACCACATGGAAAAAATATTTTAAAAAGGGGTGTATGTATGTATGACTGAATGACTTCACTATGCGGCAGGAATTAATACAGCATTGTAAATCAACTACACTTCAATAGATCTTTTGAAAAAGTAGTATGTCATTTATTAACAATACTGTACTCAGAGCCCCTAAGATAGGTAGATATCCCTTTATCTACCCATCAACAGGACGTTTCCTTCCTGCTTGTGATGGAACGTGCCTGACAGTGCTTGTCACTTGGCACCCACATCACGTCACGTGTCCTTCCCCCCTCCCCGCCTCCTAACCCACTTCCAAGGGCAGGTGTGGCCGCCAGCATTGAATTTCACACCCTTCAGGTCTCCATGGGAAGAGGCTGACCTTTCCTTTCACAGGGAAATGTGGGATCGTCTCAGTTTTAAGAGCAGGCAGATCGTGTATTAAGAATTGCTCATTGGAAACTGAAACGAGAATTTCAAACGCTCTCCATGCGCCTCATCTTAAAAACGGGACGAGGAAGTCATGGATTTAGTAGAACATGCATCTCCAACAAGGCAATGTGGTTCCCAGGAGGTGAAAACTGATCCTGGATGGACAGAAAGCCCCTGAGATATGACCACCGTCTGTGGGCCTTCAAATGACCACAGTACACAGCACATGTGGCGTATCTGTGACAAGAACAGGCCACGGGAAGGGGTTAGGAAGGACATGTCTAAAAACTCCTTCAGGGATGGACAAGAAAATGTTTGAGGGACACCCACGCAGAGAGGAAATATTGCAGCAAGAATGAAGTCTGCAGGCAAAGTCACAGGGCTCCCTCTTTTATTCCAGGAACAGGCTAACCAGGGACTAAGACACTTACTGGTTTACAAACACTCCTGGGAGACCTGTTCCTGTGGCCAGGTTTGATTCCTGGCAGGGAACTAATATCCTGCATGCTGTGCCATGAGGCCAAAAAAAAAGAAAAAAGATGCTGCCTGTTTTCTTCAAATTGAGGATTTGGGCCAACCCTGCCTCTTATCAAGTCTCTCAGTGCTGTTTTTCCAACAGTATTTGCTCACTTGGTGTCTCTGCATCATCTTTTAGTAATTCGTGCAATATTTCAAACTTTTTCATAATTATTATTGTATTTGTTATGGCGATCTATGATCTATGAACTTTGATGTTACAACTACACCTTGCAGGCTTCCCCCGTGGCTCAGTGGTAAAGGATTCACCTGCAATGCAGGAGACACAGGATACTCAGGTTTGATCCCTGGCTTGGGACGATCCCCTGGAGGAGGGCAGGGCACCCCACTCCAGTGTTCTTGCTGGAGAATCCCATGGACAGAGGAACCTGGTGGGTTACAGTCCATGGGTTGCAAAGAATCGGACATGAAGCAAGTGAGCATGCACATACGCTATGCTCTGCTGAAGGTTCAGATGGTGGTTAACATTTTCAAGCAATAAAGTATTTTTTAATAAGTACGTACGCGTTTTTTAGATACAATGCTATTATACACCTACTAGGTGGCTGTCCCTTGTAAATGAAGCTTTTGTATGCAACAGGAAAGCAAAACATTTGTGTGATTCACTTTATTGCAGTATTTATTTTATTGTGAAGTTGGCTTTATTGTAGTGGTCTGGAACTGAACGCCCATATATATCTGAAGGAGTGCCTGCAGTTGGTTTGCAAGGCTGGGGAACACTGTTTTCTCAGACTCAACCCTGGAGAGGACAAACACGGGATGATATTCCTGGTGACATAGTGTTTGGTGCAGAGCTTGTAGCTCTGGGCGAGGAAGGACCTTTCCCCTGAGAAGGCCCCCCTAAGGTAGGTCAGCAAGTCGCTCAGTGAGATGGCCCCGCTGAGGAGGACGGTGCTCGCCAGGGCCCCGAGTCCAGGCTGTCTGGGCCCTGCTGATGCCGTGGGACAGCGGTGCCCCCATCCCTGGGGCGGCCCCTCCTCTGGGCCCCGCTGATGCCGTGGACAGCGGTGCCCCCATCCCTGGGGTGGCCCCTCCTCCGGGCCCCGCTGATGCCGTGAGACAGCGGTGCCCCCATCCCCGGGGCGGCCCCTCCTCCGGGCCCCGCTGATGCTGTGGGACAGCGGTGCCCCCCATCCCCGGGGCGGCCCCTCCTCTGGGCCCCACTGGCATCCCTGGTGGCACAGCGGTGTCCCTCCATCCCTAGGGGCGGCCCCTCCTCCGGGCCCCACTGGCATCCCTGGTGGCACAGCGGTGTCCCTCCATCCCCGGGGCGGCCCCTCCTCTGGGCCCCACTGGCATCCCTGGTGGCACAGCAGTGCCCCCATCCCCAGGGCGGCCCCTCCTCCGGGCCCCGCTGATGCCATGGGACAGCGGTGCCCCCATCCCCGGGGCGGCCCCTCCTCCTGGTCACAGCCACTTCTGAGGCCCCCAGCCTGCCTGCTGCTGGCCTGTCCCGGATGGTCAGGCTGTGTCCCAGCAGCATCCAAATTCAGGGCTCACTTTCCAAGCCGGGTATGGAAGCAACTCCTCCTTTCCCTCACCGTGCCTTTTACATGCAACGTGTAATTGATCTAATTTCTTAGCTTCCTATAGTTCTCTGTCTCTAGGAACTCTGGGAAAATGTACCTGAGTCTTATTTGGGGGGATATTTGAAGAGTCTCACCTGCTGTACTCCTGCTTTCCTGAGGTGTCAGGACAAGCCTGCCCTGGGAAACCTCCCATTTGCTGGGCCTTTAGAGGGTGCAAATAAACTGCACTGCTTTCTTTTGCAAAAATTCTAGCTTTAGCCATTTGCCATTTCATGCTTTGTAGAGCTGCCCTGGTGGTTCAGATGATCAAAAATCTGCCTGTAATGTGGGAGAGCTGAATTGATCCCGGGTCGGGAAGATCCCCTGGAGGAGGGCAGGGCACCCCACTCCAGTGTTCTTGCCTGGAGAATCCCAGGGACAGAGGAGCGTGGCGGGCTGCAGTCCACGGGGTCGCAGAGTCGGACACGACTGAGCTAATAGAACTTTGACTTTTCACCGCCGTGTTCTGGAGCAGCGGACACTTGGCCCCACCCCTGGTCAAGCCGGGCTTTCGTGGAGGACCTTATCACCAGGAGGACCCTTCCTGACCCTTCCTGGTGCCTACAGATACGTATCCACTCTCTTGTCACAGTCAATATTCTTCTATGTAGAGGAAATAAGGAAAATTTATAGTTCTTAATACATTGATTTTCTCCACAGATTTATTGATCGTGTCAAATGAAGTTGAGCAACACATGCTACGTTAGACAATTATTTTTAATGTCTTTGTGCAATCTTCCTTTAAAAACAAAATGGGAGCATTTTAGTGCTAAAGAATTTTGCAAGTTGCCAGGCACCGGTTTGTATTCTGGCATGTCACAACAGAGGTTGTGACAGAGCAATTGTCTTCTGAGGCAATCGTTTTCTATGGAGAACAGACAGTCTGGAAATGCTGGAAATTAGGGATCTTTCTCATTTTTTGACCTAGAAGGATTGATCCAGACTCGTTTATGGAGTTGAGGTGTGGAGTAAACAACATTCAGAAAGGTTTAGCCTGGTAGCAATTACAAAAGCAAAATCGCCGGATCAAAACGAGCAAATAAAAACATTGCTTTGGCATGTGTGGGGCCCGATTGCACAATTTGAACGCCTTGCACTGACCCTGTAATTAGTCATGATGGCTCCTGACGTGGATGTACCTGCGTGGGGGCGGGGGAGACATGGTTACACCAACAAAAACATTCTCATTTTTGCATGACCTGACGTGGCCTCCTTTCTCCCAAAGGGGAGCTCGTTTGGACAAATAATGTTCGCCATGGGCAGATTCTGAACTGGTGAATGCAGTGAAACTAACAAAAACACAGCAATCGATGGAGAAAGAAAGTCCAAATCAATTTCACAATTTGAAGAGGTGAGAAGAAGCAGGGGCCGTCAGTGTGAAAAGCAACAAACTGGGAGAAAACTGTGGGACTCAGCCCTTTCTCCCACACCCCAGTCAGACTAAATGTCCCTCTTGAAAGTGACAAGAGCCCTGGGAACACGGACGTCAAATTCAGCAAGTAGGTACCCTGTGTTTCTTCCAAACAGCACAGACTTTCTGTTAGAACGGGAATCAATCTATGAAAAGAAGTCAGTCTGTCAATATGTTCCTGTTTTTCTCCACCAGCAAGGAACTCAGCTTATTTTGAAAAGCCAAAAGGAACACAGGCTGCCTCTTAGAATGAATGCCCCCAGGGAAGCTCCGTGTTTGGAGGTCACATGTTCTTAGGAGACCAGGAGAGCGCCTCAGTTTGCCTGGCTGTGGGGAGGTGGAGAAAGCAAGCCTGCAGTGATATGATGAGGTTCCTCTGCTCGCTGTGGAGGGCTTGTCTGGCAGAGGAATCCACGGGGCCCCACGTGGGTGAAAGTGGAAGTGTTAGTCGCTCAGTCCTGTCTGAATCTTTGCAGCCCCATGGACTGCAGTCCGCCAGGCTCCTCTGTCCAGGGGATTCTCCAGGCAAGAATACTGGAGTGGGTTGCCATGCCCTTCTCCAGGGGACCTTCCCGACCTGGGGATTGAACCAGGGTTTCCCAGAGTGCAGGCAGATTCTTCACCTTCTGAGCCACCAGGGAAGCCCCTGAGGGTGGAAAGGACACAGTTCTGCCCAAGAAGGGAGCCCTTGGGGATGCAAGCCAATAGAGATCAGAGCTTCTCATTCAAGGAGCTCTGTGACCGACACCAGTCTTACCCAGACAGACTACTTGACAATTTCCACACCCCTGGATAGTTTGGAGAGTAGAAACAAGACATATTTACAGGGGGAGTGGCTGCAGGCGTAGGCATGAGTGAGCAGTCCTGTCCATGGACTGTAGCCCACCAGGCTCCTCTGTCCATGGGATTTCCCAGGCAAGAATACTGGAGTGGGCTGCCATTTCCTTCTCCAGGGGATCTTCCCGACCCAGGGATTGAACTCACATCTACCACTTGACCACTAGGGAAGCCCAGAAGCAGGACAGGGTGTGCTAACTTCCATGGAGTGTTTTATTGAGGGGGGAAAAGAGTCTTCGTCTGTCTAGTGACTACAATTCTCTCTCTAGATGAGCCCCATTTCACCCTGGGCTTCTCATCTTGAAGGAAGGAAAAAAAAACAAGTTGTATTCAACTGTAAGGGATTCTTGCAGACCTGGTAGATTCCCTTGTTCAAAGCTCTTGGGTTTGTGTGAAAAAGCACACAAACTCAGAAAGCAAAACCCTAAAGCTTCCAACAATTGGAAATACACAGTCAATGAGTGGCAATATTTATCTTTTGGAAAAGACCTTTAAATAAAGACTTAGAGGGGAAAAAAAAAAAACAAAAGAAAAAAATCATTTGGTGTATTTCCCCAACATATTGGCTTTTTCATTGTCGGTATATGTATTTTCACTTCTGCCAAGACATCTGCATCCATCCTGCTTATTACCAGAGATTGAGCATCACCAGGCAAGGCTGTTACTATGGCAAGCGCTTTTGTTGGAAGAGGAATGTAAATGAGAGGAATTCACAAAATGTACGGCGAAAACAGGAAGGCAGAGAAAAAAAAATTCTTCCTTCTTGGGCCTGAGCATTTTAAAGGAGATGGTGACCATGAAATATTTAACAATTATCTATTTAGGTAAGCAAGCTTATTGTGAGAACTGTCGGAGGCACCAAGGCAGACACAGGAGGTTTCCTCATCTCAAGGACCTTGCATTCTGGTTGGGGAATCCTGCCGTAATCGCCACAGATGGATGATCCCCTCCATGTAACACACACATGGTGAACTGAGAAATAAGTTAGAAAACAGGTGCTTTGGGAGCCCAGGTTAAGGGAGATACAATGGGCAAAGTCTGATCAAGAAAGATCTTCGGGGAAGGGGTGTGTAGTCCTTCTTTTTAAAGGGCGATGATGTCGGGATGGATTAGAGACAGTTAAGGATTCTGGCAAAGTTCAAATATATATTCAAGGGTTTAGGGGGTTGACTAAAATAGGGATGACGTAAAGGGAAAAGCTGGAATCCAGATGAAAAAGATAAATGCATCTCGGTTCTGGGAGGATTGCTTTTGAAAGGCTAAGGAGTTCGGATTAGGGGCTGTAGGTTTCTGATGGGTCATGGTTTCCCGCTTCTTTCTAAATAGGGACAGAAGTTGAATGACAGGTTCCCGGGTCCACCTTCCCCAGCGGGGGTCGGGCTGGGGGCGCGGACGAAGTCCTCATTCAGCAGTTCGCCTGTTCGCCATCTAGCTTTGTTCTCTCTCCTGTTCAGAGCTTGGCAAACACTCCCCTGAAGTGTATGTACTGTGTTCCCAGGCTACCCCTCACGTAGCACAGCCTTTCCAGAGTGTCGGCTCTCGGCCAACTGGCCCCAATCTGTCCCTGAATCAACACTGTGTGTCTGCAGCCATATCTCCGAGCAGCTCTCCGCCCCCAGTGCGGGAACCCGCTGTTTTCTAGGGGGTGCTGACTGCGTCTGTCCCTCTCCCCATCATGGGCAGGGCTGGGTGTCGGAGGGAATGGCTTGCACCCTCCACACACTCTTGGCCTGCCTTCAGATGGTCTTCTGGTTGCTTCTGAATTGCGGACTCACATTTCCAAGGGCCAGAAAAGTCCAGTCTCCATCACCCTTCCTGAGCTGGCAGGCTGGATGCTCAGACCTAGTGGATACTCTTGTCTTCACCAGGAATCTCAGCTCAGCTTTTCCCCACCCAGTCTACCTCCTCACTAACCAGGCATGCGCCAGGAACATGACCTAGAAAGCAATGCACTAAGGGTATTAAGCCTGCTATTGCGTAAAATGCATTAAAAGAACAAAAAGTGTTAGGAAGAAAGCTAGTTGAAAGTGTTTCCATGTCCCGTGACATGAGACGATCTGGGTCCTGGAAGTGATATGTGTTCTTAGTCGCTCAGTTGGGTCTGACTCTTTGAGACCCCAAGGACTGCAGCTGCCAGGCTCCTCTGTGGGATTCTGCAGGCAAGCACATGGGATTGGGTCGCCATTTTCAAGCGGTACTAGATGGGAAAGGAGGGGATAGATACGAGATCTGTCATTGGTGTTCAGGTGCTCAGTCGTGTCCAACTCTGGGACCCTTTGCGCCGCCGCGTGCCGGGCTCCCCGGCCCGCCACTGAGCCGGATGGGAACAGAGATGGACCAGGCACGGTGACTCCAGCCTGAAGGAACGAGCAGGACGGAGTCCACGGGGACCGAAGAGCTTCCCGTGTGGACGATGGAGAGGAGGCAGGTGCCGTTAACAGAAATAAGGAAACGGGAGGGACATTTACCATCCCCACCCCGTGATGGGTGGGTTGAATTTAAATGCTCAAGTGAAAATGGAATTCTTCCTCGGTGTCTTAGAGGGGGAAATGGTGCTACTGGGCGAATTTGCTAGTGAAGGCGGGAAAAAAAAGGAACAAACTGGTAAGAGATGAAGGAATTAGCTCAGGGAAATGTTCATGTTTAAGAAGAAGTTTGAGGGAGGAAGAGGAAGAAAAGTCAGTAAAGAGATAGAGAAGTGAGACCCAAAGAGGCCGCAGTTGGGCCGGGGTAACTTGGGGTCATAGAAGTCAGGCAGCCCCAGAGTTCAGAAGAGGTACACCGGTCACATCACATACTCTTGAGACGTCATGATGAATGGGGAATAAGCCCATGACTGGGAGAGAGGAATTCATGCATGTTCCCTGGTGCAAAGCACTGCTCGTGGTGGAGATGGAGCCAGATGCCGCCAGCCAGGGCATCGATGATTATAAATAGTTAGAGAAGTTTACAGCAGATCTGGGTATGAGTGAGCAAACAATCGTTGAGAAATTCGGCAGAGTCAAGAATGAGGGCTTCTGCTTGGTGTGGGTGAAGCAGAGACTGAGAAGATTCCGGATGAGGAGGTCATTGCTTAGAAAAGAGGAGGAAGGTCTTTTATGCTTGTTTAGAAGAGCATAAAATGTAAAGCACTTTCGTACAAAATTTGTGCAAGTACCAACAATGTAGAAAATGATTAACATTTTTTACCAAGAAACATCAATGGAAACCTATATAAATGGAAGGATCTGAATATTTATCTGATCAGAGGAATTGTTAAAATATTTTGTTTTCTCTTTTCTCTTTCTTTGTTTTCTCTTTTTTATTGTTTAAGTTATGATAACATATTTATAGGAGACATAGAAAATACAGAACAAAATTACATATAGTTCCACTATATACTACAGTTGTTCGTTACATAGATAAATTGAGATATTTAGTTGGAATTTCAATATCAAATTCTCCAAAATTAATAGAATGAATGTAGAGAGAAGTAGAATACAATAGACCTGAAAGACATTATGAACCAATTCAACATAGTTAAGATTTGCACAATTTTCACACAACAGTAGGATACAAATTCTATTCAAGTTCCCATCAACTATAAACTAGGAGACACTGGAACACTAAATCCAGAGACAGAAGTTTCAGGGTCTGAAGGTATTGAATTAATTCTCTAATAATTGATCAACATATTTAGTAAAGTCACAATCTAAATCCCATCACTCTTTTTCTTTCTCCTTTAGCAGCTCCACAGATTCCGTACACAGGGTGTCTTGAAGCACAAACACTTTGAATAAGAAAAACACATGAAACTAGGTGCCATCTATGTTTTTATTTATAGAATCTGACAGCCTCACCTAATGTCAGCACCTGAAAAGTTGTCTAAGAATAGTCCCTTCTGTGGGCTTCTCGGGTGGTGCAGTGGTAGACTCTGCCAATGCAGGAGATTCAGGAGACTTGGGTTTAATCCCTGGGCCGGGAAGATTCCCCTGGAGGAGGGAATGGCAACCCCACCTCAGTACTCTTGCCTGGAGAATCCCATGGACGGAGGAGCCTGGTGGGCTGCAGTCCATGGGGTCGCAAGGAGTCGGGCATGTCTGAGCACACACGCGCATCCCCTTCCGTATCTTTATTTTGGTGCAAATCATCAGTACCCAGTTCAAGATTTATTTCCTTTTTCTGTTAGCGAAAGAGGTGTGGTAGGGTCTGGCTTCTTGCTGCCCAAAAGCCAGTAAACAGGCCAGGATGGTGGAGAGAAAAGTTTGCTCTATGTCAGACGCCAGCAACTAGGGAGGGAGGGGGGAGACATCTGTCCGAAGGCTGACTCCCCCCACCCAGCCCCCAACTATTGGGGCAGGAGCTCTTACAGACAGAGTGCGCGAGAGGGGGGAGCTACACCCAGAAACAGCACAGTCATCATCTTCAGGTGGGTCATCGATGGTCTGGTTAGCATCGTGTTGGCTGTTTTAGGTACAGTTAATCTTCAGTTTCAGGGTCCATTTCTTCCCATTTCTCTGTGGCCAGTTCTCAGAACTGGGGCAGCTCGTGTCCTGGTTCAGTCTGGTCACCATTAGTCAACTCCTCCACCTGGGGTTTCAGGATCTATAAGACAGCTCATAGGATGTGGCTCAGAATAGCATCTATAGCCCTTGAGAAACAACTAAAGGTCCTTGACTATGCTTAATGAGTGTCTTACTATTATTTGGTCTCGTTTGACTGTTTTCCTTTGTTTTCCTGTGTTCTCAATTTTCGGATTAAACTTTTTCTTTGACTACAGGTTTCATAGACAAAAGACAGGCGGAGGACATGGGAAAGGGCCAGGACCATCGGGTCCTGCTCTGTCTCATTTCCACGTCATTGACTCTTCTCTTGCCAACGTCTCTTCTCTCCTTGGGCACCTCCACCTAAATGTGTCCAAGAACAAGCTTATTACCTTGTCTCGGAAACAAGCTAATGCTTCACCCCCGGCCTCCCTGCTCACGTCAGGGATGCTGTGCCCCGATTCTTGGTTGCAAGTGACAGAAACTCAGTGGGACCAAGTGTAGCCAAATGGCAGTTCATGGTTTTGCCTGAAGGGTGAGGGCGGTAGGGCCCAGGGTGCATGGAGCAGGGCGTGGGCACGGTTGGCACCCTTCTTGCCCCTGCTCGCCCTGTCAGACAGCCTTGTTCCTCCTGGGCATGCAGGTCCTAGAGGGCAGCCCGGGCTAGACTCCAGCTCTGCCAGTTCACAGTACGCCCAGCACCTAGTCACCGACCCTTCCTGAGGCTGCCTTTCCTCCTCTGCCAGCTCCATTCTGAACTCAGTTCTCCAGAAGCAGAGAGATTTGGATGCATTTGGTTGCTGGAGGGGATATTCTCGGGAGGAAAGGAGGCAGGGAAGAAGCCAGATAGGTCCGGGCAAGGATGTGGTCTCAGCTAGAGTCTGCGTTCCCGTTGATTCCACGGGGAGCTCTGCAGAGGGAGGTGTGGTACAAAGCTGGACCTGGTTTGCGACACGGGTCCCAGAATCAGCCTGGGTGTCCCTGTGTTAGCTGGGTGCAGGTTGTCTTTGTGGGGGGACAGAGCTGGGGAGGAATAACCTCCCGGGAACAGAGGCTCCCTTAGGGTCAAGGCCAGGGGAGTGGGAAGGTGTATCCTGGCCACTGGAAGCCTTGACGTTCAGCAGTGAAGGAGGCCAGGGCAGGACGCCAACAGCGTTCACAGTGCATGTGAAGCAGGACCCGCCTCAGGTCTCAGTCCTGAGAGGTGCGTGCCTGTGTGCCTGTAAGTCGCTGCAGACGTGTCTGACTCTGTGCGACCCCATGGACTGTAGGCCGCCAGGCTCCTCTGTCCACAGGACTCTCCAGGCAAGAATACTGGATTGGGCTGCTATGCCCTCCTGAAGGGGACCTTCCTGACCCAGGGTTCGAACCAGAGGTCTCCTACGGCTCCTGCATTGCAGGCAGATTCTTCACTGGTGAGTGTCAGGGGAAGCCCCATGAGAGATGCTTAAGTCATGGTCTGGCATACAGCAGGCACTGCATAAATGCTACATTATGATTAGAGCTACTTTTCCAGTTTTACTAGTAGCTCATGAGAGATATTGGGCTTCCCCTGTGGCTCAAGTGGCAAAGAATCTGCCTGCCAATGCAGGAGACATGGGAGATGTGGGTTGGATCTCTGAGTTGGGAAGATTGCCCTGGAGGAGGAAATGCAACCCACTCCAGTATTCTTGCCTGGGAAATCCCATGGACAGAGAAGCCTGGCGGGCTACAGTCCATGGGGTCACAAAGAGTCAGACACGATTTAGTGACTGAGCATGCACACACTCATGAGAGATATTATTTCTGGAAAAGAAAAAATATGTGTTTTGCCAGAGTTGATGTAGTCTGCGATCCATGGTTCTATCATTTTTTGGTACCATTTCTGTAGTTCCAAATATTCAGCAAGGGTGTGTGTATGACTATCCTTCGACTGTTGGTTTTTAAACAGACTTTTCAGCATCAAATCCAAGGTCATCTTTGTTGTAAGTCAGGGCTACAGTAGGCACCAAAGAAGCAGTTCTGTTCTTACTCATTTCTTGGCGGCCTCTCCTTGGCTTTCTGTTATAGTGACAGTCCCAACCTACACAGATGTATTTTGCAAGTGGGACTTTTTGCAACACTGTATCAAATGTATTATATTGCAGACGTCATTCTAGACATACATCAACTGCATTGCTTTCATCTGTAAATCTTGTAATTCCATCACAAAAGCAATCAAGTTGTCTATGGAATGATAAGTTCCCTACAAACACCTGGTGATTATGACTCCTGCTTCTATTATCCATGGATGCTTTCTGATTTCCCCCTCTCCTTCCTCCATTATTTACTGGAGATTCAGGGTGTGCACAAAGAATTCAAATTTATCATGTCTCACTGATTATTTTATAACGTCATTAAGTAGGAAGATGGTACTGTATTTCACAGATGAAAAAGTTAAAACAAAGAAATGTGTGAATTGAAGTGCGATGTTCCAACTGTAATTTTTATCTTAAAAGTCCTCAAGTTTCCTGGAATTGAAAATTTCATTTTGATAAGAGTTTACCTTGCCCTTCATTTTCTTCAGGATCTCTCAAGCCTTTCTGATTTAGTGGGGTTGCAAATGACTACCACGTTTTATCTGCCTACAGAAAACCAAGGTTTATCATTGTAGCTTTTCTTAGTGCACCTACTAAATTCGCAGCCACAATTTTTCTCTTTTTCCATTTCACAGCATTTGGGAACACGTCCAAATACTGTAATTTACATGATCACTGAGCCAGAATGTACCACTGGGCATGGAATGCGGGTCGCTCTTCGGTCCATCAGTCATGTCCAACTCTTTGCGGCCCCGTGGAACCCAGGTAGCCCTCAGTCAAGCTGCAGAGGAGACAGAGTCACGGGACAGAGAGGAAGGGCCCGGGGCGAGGGTGCCCCAGGCACGCGCGCCCTCTCTTCCTCTGACAGACGACGAGACAGCTGCTCTTGGGGTAAGAAAGGAGAATAAGAGGAGGGAAACTGGGGTGGAAGCACCCCAAGTGTTGTTTGGCTTGAGTGGGGAGTGCGGAGCAGGACGTGTGTGTGGCAGTTGCTGTCTTCATGTTAAGATCCTGGGGTACCTTCCATGTAAATGAGCTCTTTCCTGCTGAAGGCAGTAGAAATTGGTGTGGATGGTTAGGAACAGAGGGTTGAGCTGTATAGTAAGCAAGGTTTTGAAATGTCAAATTTTGTAGTTTAGTTGCTAAGTTATGTCTGACTCTTTGTGACCCCCACAGACTGCACCACGCCAGGCTTCCTTGTCCTTCACTATCTCTTGGATTTTGCTCAAACTCATATCCATCGAGTCAGTGATGTGGTCCAATCATCTCATGCTCTGGCGTCCCCTTCTCCTCCCACCTTCAATCTTTCCAAGCATCAGGGTTTTTTCCAATGAGTCAGCTCTTCGAATCAGATGGCCAAAGTATTGGAGCTTCAGCCTCAACATCAGTCCTTCCAATGAACACCCAGGACTGATCTCCTTTAGGATGAACTGGTTGGATCTCCTTGCAGTCCAAGGGACTCTCAAGAGTCTTCTCCAACACCACAGTTCAAAAGCATCAGTTCTTTGATGCTCAGCCTTCTTTAGGGTCCAGCTCTCACATCCTTACCAGCACCACAATTTGAATGCATCAGTTCTTCGGCGTTTAGCCTTCTTTATGGTCCAGCTCTCATATCCATACATGACTACTGGAAAAACCACTGCTTTGACTAGACTGGCCTTTGTTGGCAAGTTTAGAGGCTAAAGATCAAATTGCAGTCAGAGAAATTCTAGAAAACTAAGGACATGATTGCTTTATGACATTGCATTTTGTTGAAAGATGGAGAGAACAGGGTGGCTATTTGGAGACTCTGCAGAGATTCTCAGATGCTGGGGGCCTGGGGGACGTTACCGCACCCTGCTGGCAAAGGCGGCTCTTTGGTCAACGGGATCGGACAGAAGGAAGCGCGAACCTGCTTCCTGGGCTCCACTCTTACAAAGAGACCAGGTCTTGTCTGCAAAGAGGGAGTGTGTGGAGCACACTCAGGACCTGGTGTTTGCCGGCAAACAGAAGTTAAAGGGATGTTTAATCATCTTTGTTTTTACATTTGGGGACAAGCAACTGTGGGAATCACAGAGTAGCTTTATAACTAGAATTGACATATTTGCATTGGATCTCATGTGCTTTTTTTTCTTGTAGAATGATATCATTCAATTGATCTCTACGTATTAGCCATCAAACACATGTTCACTTCATGAACGGCAGACGGAGAGAGGTTCCAAAAGCACCAGACTGGAAAGACCATGAATAAATATCTCATGCACAGACACCGGTGTGGCTGTATCCCCAACTCTGCCATTTGTGAGGTTTTATTGGTGCCTTATGGCAACCGATGGGTTACATAAGCACTTCATATATTTATAGAGAAGGCTCTGGATCAAACACACTGCATTTGCTATGGGTTCACACATTTCAGCCGCTTACACTCTGCTGCCTATACTGTGCCTGTGATCCAAGCAAAGTGCTTCTTGTTGTAGGTAAAGTGCAACATATTTATTCTCAAAAACAAGACAGACTTACCCCAGTTTACTACAATTCAGCCACTACAAGCTCAAGATTATGAAGCGTAATGCTCCCGACTCACACTTTCCCACCCATGAGAGCTGTGACTTTGTGCTGGTGAAGGTCATGCTCCCGGAGACGGGCTGAGTGTAGACCTGTGCAAAGGGGCCCTCCAGGGCTTGCAAACGGGGTCTCCTGCTCTTAGGGTGAAGCAGAGCGTGTCTCTGGAAACAGGACTGTGTCTCTGGGGACGGCAGTGATCAGTCTGCCCTGTGCCTGTCCTCTGGGCATCGTGGACTGTAGTGGAGGTGACGTCTGTGTGGAGGGTGGGAAGCTGAGGTTGTCTCCGATCCACCTCCACGAGTCAGCACGGCGAAGGGCAGACAGTGTGACTCTGAGGTTGCACAGATGAGAATGTAACTCCGGGTTTGCCTCTGTGTCGCTTGAGGCCTCTGCTCCTCCATGTGGGTGTGGGGCCGTGCGGGGTCCCTGGTTTCCCTCTGCGGGGCAGGTGGCTGTGGTGACCTTGCCGGGTCGCAAGCGCACTGCCCGCCGTGCACACAGGGCAGCCGGCGGAGAGGCCGTGCTGGAGACGGGAGTCGCTGCTGCGTCCTTTATCACAGCGGCACGCACATGGAGCAGCATGTGAGGTCCTCTGGGTCTTCTCTGCTTTGCGTCCGTCTGTAATGCTCAGTGCAGAATGGAGTAGGCCAGAAAGAGAAGAACAAATATTGTACATTAGCCCATATACTTGGAATCTAGGAAAATGGTAAAGATGAAGCTACACACGGAGCAGGAATGGAGACACAGACCCAGAGCGGAGGTGTGGACGTCGGGGAGGGGAGCGGGGCACGAGTCGGGACCGCAGCCCTGAGCAAGGGCCAGGCTTCCTGAACGAAGAGAGCTCTGGAGCGCTAAGCTTGCATTTCTTGTAAAGCTATCTAATCGGCGCTGGTAACACAGGACCCTGAGTCCTAAAGGAACAGGATTTGCATCATTTTTATTTCCTCACCATTTCACTTCTTTGACCAAAGTCAAGAATGAAAGAGAGAAGATGCTTCCTTAGTGGGAGGCAAAGGGGGACATTTTATGTAAGTACATTTATGTTACGAGGTCATGGATCAGGATCTGAAATCTTATCCGCTAAGTTTTTCTTCCATTTCGTTTGCAAGGAAGAGAATGACTGTTATTATCTGATGGATGTTTACTATTGCATCGAGGGTTCAACTTGGAAATCTTATTGTGAGCTGTTCACTCCTGACTTTGGGGTAGTTTCAGTCCACAGAAATGTGCCTGTGAGGAATGGAAAGCAGAACTTGGCTGCCTTGGTTTGCGGTGGGTTTCCAGCTGATGCAGGGGGGTCTCCCCGACACCAGCAGGGCTGGAGTCCAGGGACCCGGAAAGGGAGACCTCTGTGCCTGCCCCTCCCTGCCCCTCACGGGGTCCCCCCACAGCCAGCGCCCAGCGCCCCTCCGGCCACATTCTTGTTCCTACTGGTCTGGCCGCAAACAGGACCCTGGTGCCTGGTGAGTCCCCTCAGTGGTTCTCTCTGTGAAGTTGCCACTAACACTAAACTGCTGCTAAGTCGCTTCAGTCGTGTCCGACTCTGTGCAACCCCATAGACGGCAGCCCACCAGGCTCCGCCGTCCCTGGGATTCTCCAGGCAAGAATGCTGGAGTGGGTTGCCGTTTCCTTCTCCAATGCATGCATGCTAAGTCGCTTGAGTCGTGTCCGACTCTGTGTGACCCCATGGACAGCAGCCCACCAGGCTCTTCTGTCCACCGGGTTCTCCAGGCAAGAGTACCGGAGTGGGGTGCCATTTCCTTCTCCAGAACACTGACCTAGGGAACCCTGAACCTTTGCTTCTGGGGAAACGCAGCACTAGGAAGGTCCCGTGAGCCACTGGCTGCCACATTTTTCACCGGCTGATGACAGACAGCCCTGCCTTGGAGGGAAGTTTGTTTCACGTGTCATACCAAGGGTTTTGACCACAGAGGAATACGGATAAAGCCGGGCATAAAGGTTATAATGGGCATCTGAGGAGATGAGCGTGAGACGGAGCAGGACCCTGTGGGGCTCCTGGGCACAAAAGACTTCTGTGTCCCCCGTTTCTTCATTACAAGAAATAGGCTTCATTCAGCCTCCACGGCCTTCCCTGAGTTCCAACAGGCAGGTTCAAACTGCTGCCAGCCAGGGAAGGGAGGGGTGCAGAAACGAGGAAGGAGCGGTCAAGACACAGTAGGGCAGCCTTGGAGCCGGCCCCAGTTCCCCTTCAGGGGGTACACGTGACACTGTCTCTGAGCTTTCTGCAGACACTGAAACCCCCACCACATGGGAGAAGTTAGCTGCTCTCTGCCCACAAACACGGAGGCCCCGGACGGCTTGGCACCAGAAAGCTGATGATGCTGACCCCACGTCCCTCACCGCCAAGCCACTGGAAGAGTGTCCACGAGCTGGTCACGTCCTCTTTGAACCATTGCCATAGAATTCTTCACTACTCGCTTCAGACGGGGTCAGAGTTTTGAAGGCATTAGCCTGCTGGGGCAAACCCCTTTGCCTGTCAAAGCAATAAAGCTATTCTTTGCTACTTCACCCAGAGTTCAGCCTCGGAGAATTAATTCTGTCCTGGGTACAGAGGTCAGACTCAGCATCGAGAGCATGGCGTTGCTTTAACTGGGATGCCGTCTCCACTTGCTCCCACGGCCCAGTTTATGGCACCGTCGTCGAGGCAATGACAGCTGAGAGGGAAACGGGACTGGGTACAAGCATCAGGCAAGAAGACGCTTTCCCGGTGACTCAGTGGGAAAGAATCCACTTGCAGTACAGGAGCCACAGGAGACTCGGGTTCGATCCCTTGCTCGGGAAGACCTCCCGGAGGAGGAAATGGCAACTCACTCCAATGTTCTTGCCTGGGGAACCCCATGGACAGAGGAGCCTGGTGGGCTACAGTCCATGGGGTCGCAGAGAGTTGGACATGACTGAGCGACTAAACAACAGCCTGGCAAGAAGGAATGATGCAGGGAGAAGGGGATGATTTATAAGTCCTTCTTAGCGCAGAGAGCCATCTTCCTGTGTGCTTCATAGCTGGCTCCCCCGGCTCTTCCAGACAGACCTGTGATGTCTGCATTATGACAGCTCTCTGCCTTTGTCCCTTGCACTTCCGTAACGTGGGAAGAGAGAGATTAATTGTATGGTGAAACTCTTCCACAATTTGCTGAACCTCTGCATTCCTGACATTAATCTTTCCCCAAGTGCCCTATGATTAACTTGAAAAATCAACCTGGCACAAGCATAGACTAGATTCATGTAAATGGAAACACATAAATAGCGTGCGGGATGGAGAAGGGGCAAGGCTGTCTGGCTGCCGGAGAATCTGTAGCAAGATGATACATGAAGGTTTTCTGCAGACTGCTTCATCCGTGGAACGTGCCAGTTATCCGTCAGCCGGTTCTCAGGAGTTAGAATTGCTTCTTCCAGGCAGGGGCCTGGTAAGAGCGCAGACCATTTGCAAGCTGCTTTCAACTTATGCAAATAAAAATAACGTTTCTGGCTTGATCTTTAAAAGAAACTCTCTCTTCCTCTTTGTGGAATTCAGCGGTCAGGTGCCTTTACCTAGATTTTGCTCTTTGTGAAAAGAAGCTAAGCACAGGCATCCATTTGGAGATTTTCCTAGACAGTGTCCCGCACGTTTACATCATCAATGTCCTATGACGCCAGCTTGGACTGGTCTCGCGAAGTTGGCTAGAGGGCTCTACTCACTTCGTAAGTTCTGAACCTCCTGCTCCTGATCAGACTCTTCCACACATGAATTTGTTCTTATGTAAATAGAGCTCTTGGTTTGTGCTCACAGAATGATGAGGATGGAAAAATGGAGCCCGTTTCCAGGGAGGAGAGCATGGCCCTCGGGTGAATCCACTAGGGGTGGATTTTACCCCAGAGGCAGCCCTGGGTGACCGCAGTCTGTGAGACCCTGACCTGGCCTCCTCTTTCGGTTGCAAACTGTGATCTCAGTCATTTGCCACAGAATTTCATGTTAAAGGCTGGTAGTTTAAGAACGATTGGGTTTCACCGACTACTTTGAAACTGCTCTCCCTTGGGAGTCTACCCTGAACTACATCCCCAGCACACTAACTTGTCATCCCCCAGCCACCTGACGGGGCTTCCCTGGTGGCTCAGATGGTGAAGAATCCGCCTGCATTGTGGGAGATCTGGGTTCAATCCCTGGGTTGGGAAGATCCGCTGGAGGAGAGCATGGCCACCCACTCCAGTGTTCTGGCCGGGAGATTCCCATGAACAGAGGAGCCTGGTGGGCTATGGTTCATGGGGTTACAAAGTGTCAGACACGACTGAGTGACTAAGTATAGCACAGCCCAGCCCTCTGATAGAGGCAAAGCGACTAGGACGTAATTAAAATGCGGTGAGTCCAGTGGACAGACCAAAGTAGAGACTCTCAAAAAGGGAAATGAAGGAATATGCTCAGGCCATTTTCAGAGCTCAGTGGAAACTTAAATACATAAGTCATATCAAACCTGTAATGTTTGTGCTTGAAGCAAAAATTAAAGCGGAATTTACAATGAAAAGCGGCTCCCACTGATTATATTTTTTCCTTTGTCTATAGAAGGTGATTACATGACCGAAAAAGTTAAACCTTAGCAAAGGCTTGGATTTAAGTGAAAAGGCATGTAGGTTTATTTCCAATTATTCTTTCAATTAATGTTTATGGAGAGCTTCTGGGGTGCCTATCTCAGTATTCAGCAAGCAGTCATGAAGCTTATAATGTTGACAGCCTAAGACAAATACTTGGATGACAGTTAATGTGGTTACATTAAACAGGTCACACGCAGAACTTCCCGGGCCCAGCACTCTCACCTCTCATGCATGTCTGTTGCTGGGAAGAACCAAAGAATAATTAGAGATTTCATGATTACGGACTTGTTTGGACTTTGATTACTAACTAAATTAATAATTTATTTTTATAGGCTACATGTTCAGCTTAAAGTCACACATGAGTTTACATATGCAAGGGAAGTGCTTTTGAAATGTAAATACTGTGGGGGTATAATATCAGGGAGCCAGATTGGACTAAAGTTTGGGAGAAACATCACTAACCCACACAAATCATTTCCTTAAACTAAAGGTAGTAATTAACACTTTCATGTTGTACTGTGCTGTCCCCAGTCGTGTCTGACTCTCTGTGACCCCACTGACTGTGACCCGCCAGGCTCCTCTCTCCATGGGATTTCCCAGGCAAGAATACAGGAGTGGGTTGCCATTTCCTTCTCCAGGGGGGATCTTCCAGACCCAGGGATCGAACCTGTGTCTCCTGCATCTCCTGCAGGGGCAGGCAGATTCTTTACCTCTAGCACCACCTGGGGAAGTGTTAGTTGCTCAGTCATGTCTGACTTTTTGTGACCCCATGGACTGTAGCCGGCCAGGCTCCTCTGTCCCTGGAATTCTCCAGGCAAGAATACTGGAGTAGGTGGCCATTCCCTTCTACAGGGGATCTTCTCGACCCAGGGATGGAACCTGGGTGTCTCACATGGCAGGCAGCTTCTTTACCGTCTGAGCCACCAGGGAAGCCCAGAGCCACCTGGGAAGCATTTATTAAGTTTATTAAATATTTACGTAGCATTTATTAAACGCAAAGGATTGTTCTAAGATACGCACACGCAATTCATTTATTTCTCTGACGCAACCTTACGAAGGGCATGGACTTCATCTGTGTAAATAAATAAATGAAGGGTAACAGAATGTGTCACCTGAAAATATGCTCCTTTGAGCTAAAAGAATTTGAAAAACAGCAGGTGCAACAAGGGAGCTCCATTTCCCGCTGTCTTTCTGAAGCCAGGAGAGAAAAATGCCAAGTGGGAGCTGCCCTCCTTACCCCAGCGGGGGAGACGTACTCTTCTGACCAGAGTTGGGAATGGACGCCAAGAAATCTGTACAAACAGATCTTGCTCGAGTAACTCTAATCTTTCCTTTGCACCCCATGTGTTTCAGTCCCTTTTCCTCAAGGGTCTCTCTTTGTTCAGCCTGGTGTGTGGGCAATGAGGCTTTGCCCCTTCTTTGGGCCTTCGTTTTTTCTGTGGGGATCTCACGGCCGTGGAAAAGATCTTGTGCTTTTCTCCTGCTAATCTGTCTTCTGTCAGTTTAATTCCCATGCCCTCCTCCCCCCTGACGCACTTGGTGGGGCCACCCACCAAGTGTTCACAGAGCTCTTTATCTTGCAGGGGACATGGGGGACGGGGGTGACCAACAGTCGCACACCCATCAGATACCAATTTATGGCAGACGGTGGAGACGCAAAGACAGTCAAGACCTAACCCTTGGCGTGAAGCTTCCCTTCTGGAGAGAGGTGTGGCGGGGGCTGGAAAGCAGTTGAAAGCAGAGACCCCTGAGAAGGGAGTGGACATGCAGTTCCGGGTAAAGGCCTTACAGAGGACTGGACACTCAAGATGTTCGGGCTGTCTTCTTCTAGAAGGTGGTCTGGGTAAGGTGAAGTCATGTCCAAAATTCCCCCAATTCTGAGCCTGGACTTGAGGCTGTTTGGTGGTTCTAGCTGTGATCTTGTGCCAAGCAGAGCCATGGTCAAGACTACGAGCAAGTAAGACAGTGCCTTGTAAGGCTTGTTCCTTCTAATGGAAAGATCTAGGTCAACCCCAGGAGACAGAGGATGGAGACTAACGTCCTTCAGGTAAAAGTAGAAGAAACTAGGGTCTCTGGAGATAGACTGAAACCTTCTTTCTCTTGCCCCCTGTTCCATTCACACACACACACACAAAAAGCCATCAGCAACAGACCCTGACATTGACTCAATATCTAGGGTAATGAGAGTGCAAAAGCTAACAACCCTGGGGAAAGGAATACTCCTGAGAACTGTATAATCTAGTGGTTTTAGCAGCTATCTTAAATCACTTAGTAAACATTTTTGAGGTGCTAAAACATGCCGGGGCCTATAAAGCACTTCATGACATGAACAGTTTGGGAATTAGATCCTACACATGGTGTTGTCCACCACGTGTACAGATGTGTGTGCACACACATGTGTGTGTGCTTGTGCATGCATGTGCATGCTTGTATATATGTATGATTTAACAGTCTCCAATAGCAACATGTGATGTCTCCCTCCCAACAGAATTTACCTAAACCCCTCACCTAATCTAGTAAGATCAGGCTGACTGTCGCATGCACGATGGGATCTATAATCACTCACTTCCTGTGGCTGTTTACTTATATTAGCACTGCTACAGGTAACTCTTTCCCTAAAGAAACTGAAAGTCACTCAGTCGTGGCCGACTCTTTGCGACCCCATGGACCATAGAGTCCATGGGATTCTCTAGGCCAGAATACTGGAGTGGGGAGCCATGCCCTTCGCCAGGGGATCTTCTCGACCCAGGGATCGAACCCAGGTCTCCCACACTGCAGGCAGATTCTTTACCAGCTGAGCCACAAGGGAAGCCCAAGAATACTGGAGAGGGTAGTACCCTTTCCCTAAAGCACATTATAAAATGTAATGATAGCATTTTAATAGCATTTCAAGCTTTTGCAGGTCACTTGCAGTCTTTGCTAACTTTAAGAAGGGGAATAGACTGAACACCTTATAACAAATGGTTGAAGTCCTTCCTGGCCAACTCGAATTCCATCATCTTGAATCGTGCTGGACATCTTTAGTTTGCCTGGGCAATGTATCTAATGGAAATATTTGGCCACTAACCACATAAAACCACTATCAGATATCTGGGCACTTGCTTCATAAAAGAAAAATGGTAATGATGAGAAAAGGCAAAATTTCCAATTAAGATCTATGTAAGTCATCTTTATGAAATGGAGACAAATCACGAATTCTTCAGCCTCTGAGCCCTGAAGAATACAAATCTCTTGATTGCTACCTGCCTGCACAGTATTTTCTTTGTCTGCCGAGCCACTGACTGTTGCTCTGATGATCCATACTGGGTCAGGGAAAGTTTGAGAGGGAATGACTCTGCCCCACATGCTACAAGGAATCCCGTTCCTAGAATGCTACCCTGCAGGGTGGCCAGGGTTTTGAGAAGCTGTCAGCACTGGGAAAAGGAGACCATTTCTCACCTCCCCTGGAGAAGATTGTCATCATGTCCCCTCACCCTATTCTTTGAAATAAATTTTGAGAAAATAGAGACACATTCTTCATATGCCAGGACAAAAATCTTTCTGAAACGAGCATTGGTGAGGGTGTGGAGAAATTGGAACTCTCGTCCGCTGTGGGCAGGAAGGTAAAATGATGCAGTCACTTTGGGAAACAGTTTGGCAGTTCCTCGAAACGTTAAACATACCTTTTGGCCCAGCAATCCTACCCCTAGATGAAAACCCATGAGAACTCGAAACTTACATCCGGGCAAAAACTGTACACAAAAGTTCCTATCTGCATTATTCATAATAGTCAAATTGGAGACAACCCCAATGTTCCTCAACAGATGGATGGATAAACAGAATGTGGTGTATTTGCACAATGGAATGCTCGATATTTTATAAAAAGAAAGAGGTTCGGATACATGATACTACATAGATGAAACTTGAAGGCATTATGCTCAGTGAAAGAAGCAGTAACTCAGGCTGAATATTGTGTGAACCCATTTACATGATACGTTCAGAGCAGACAACTCCGTGGACACAGGAAGTAGATTAGTGGTTGCCAAGAGCTTGGGAGGACTTTGGAGGGAAATGGATTGTGACTGTGATGTGTTTTATTTGGGGGTGATGACAATTACATGGTGACGATTTCACAACTCCGTGACTATAATAAAACCCACCGAATTACATACTTTAAAAGAGTGAACTTAGAGTCTGTGAATTATATTTCAGTAAAGCAGTTATCAAAAATCTTTCTGAGTGGCTTTCTAGAGTCCAGACCTGCATGCCTGTGAATTCCTGTAAATGATCAAGATTTAACTAGTTGTTTTGAGATGTACTATAGCCTGAAGATAAAATAAAACCTTTTAAAAAATAAACAAAGACAACAAAGCAATAAGAAGTGATTTTTGTCACATGTGTTGGAGTTTCATGTTTTCAAACATCCGAAGGGAATCATCCATAAAATGAATCAGAATGATAATAGATATGTTTTTGCAATGCTTTCACAGATGGTCTTATTCAAACACATTCTGAGTGATGATAAATACAGAAGCTTATAGACTCAGACTGCGCTTGTGAGACTTTGGGTTGGAGATGAGACCAGAGAGCCAGTTCTCTAAGGGAGCATCTCTTATTTGTCTTTGTATTTTCCAGGGCATGGATGACATGTTAGCTGAAGGAGAGATTAAATGGGTTATCACTCTCTGACGGAGCACCTTCAACCAGCAATAAAATAAATATCCCTTTATCTCTGAGATAATACAATCTTAAAGAATCACCTATTTCAGAATGTAGTAGATGCCTGGTAAATGTTTCATGAAAGAATGCAGGAGGCAGTAAACATGTGAAAGGATAAGTGTAGAGTCTGTGAAAGTGGTTTTCTGAGCAGATCCCCGATGAGCTTCTAAAATTAGCTTCTCCTTCGCCTTCAGTGCGGGCTTCTGTGGAGGCTCAGATGGTAAAGAGTCCGTCGCAATGTGGGAGACCCGTGTTCCACCCCTGGGCGGGGAAGATCCCCTGGAGATGGAAAACACAACCCACTCCAGTATTCTTGCCCGGGGAATCCCATGAACAGAGGAGCCTGGTGGGCTGCAGTCCAAGGGGTCGCAGAGAGTCGGACACGACTGGGTGACTAACACTTTCTCCTTCGCTTGCCTTCAGTGTAATGGAGCTGTAATTTTGAAACATTTTTAAGAAATGAAATGATCCACAAATATCTGTGGTGTGGTTTATGTGCAGAGTATGTACCAAGATAGGCTTCCCAGGCGGCTCAGTGGTAAAGAATCTACCTTCTAATTCAGGAGACGCAGGGGACATGGGTTTAATCCCTGGGTCTGATCCCTAGATCAGGAAGATCCCCTGGAGAAGAGAATGGCTACCCGCTCCAGTGTTATTGCCTGGAAAATTCCATGGATAGAGGAGTCCATGGGGGCGCAGAAAAGTTGGCCATGATTGAGTGACTGAATACACACACACATACACACCCAGCAAAGTGTTCTCCTGTTTCCTAATTCCTTCATCAGTTATGCTAAGAATTTCAGACTTGATGGCACAGTGGACAGGCTGCCACCCGCAAAACCAAAAGCAAGAACAATGTTTCCTGGTGATATACTAAAGACTCATTATTCTGGAGTGAAACCTATCTCTCAGTTATATCATGTGATTAGAAAATGCTTTTATAGGAATTAAAGTTACATTGAATCAACGTGGGAATTTTCACCAACCTTTAGCTATTGGTTTTCCCTCACACCAAGGAAAACCAATGTCCCTCAGCAGTACGTGGATTTTACACTTTCCCCAGTAGGGAAATACTTGTTGTTTTCAGGGGGGAAGGAAACCAAGGGAATTGTGGTTTCTGACTCTTATCACACTCTTCATTATTTGAGTTTCCCGTGATTTTTCAGGTCACTTGCCTTTTTGAAAATATTTTTAAGCATTAAAAATCAGCATGCTTCCCTCATGTTATTGAACTGGGGAAGTTTATTGTCCTTAGAATCTGTTCATGTATTGATTTAAAGAACAGGAAGGTCATCACTGAACTTTCTCTAAAATAACTGACACATAATGAATCAGTTCACACCAGCCGCCGGCTTCATCAGCGTCTATTTATGAGACCAAGATTCATAGCCCAGGAGGGCAGAAAGGATGGTCGAATCAACCGATGTTTAAACATTTTTAGAATTTCTTATGGGCTTATCGGCATGGGCCAGCACCTTCTGAGATGAAGTAATAAGTGAGTATGTCAGACTCATGGCGAAATTCTTGAGTTAAACTTAGATATAATTATATTGCGTTATTAGTCAATATCACAGAGCATTTTATAGATAGAAAGCTATACAGTGTGATAGTTCTCTTACTTCTAGAGTTTAAATGGTTGTTGCACTTTTGCTTGATCGGTTTTCTTTCTCATCCTGTGTGTGCTTAGTTGTCAGTCCGACTTTTTGCAACACCATGGACTGCAGCCCGCCAGGCTCCTCTGTCCGTGGAATTCTCCAGGCAAGAATGCTGGAGTGGGTTGTCAGACAGCTCATCTTAACTCATAATAAATATGAGACCCCCATCACCTCCATTCTCACCTCCAACTGATTCAGTTCATGACCTCCCATCTAGCCAAACTCTCTAATTAAATTCTCGACCCTCTGATTTCACAGCCTCCACTTCCTAATCCTGGCATTTTCTTCCCATCAAGATGCACAAGCCATTCTTCCACTCCAGATCTACTTATTCTGTAAAATGGCCTCTGGGTAACAGATCATAGTCTCCAACATGTGAAGGAGTTTGATTCCCAGCATGCCTTCGTAAGTCCAACAAAGCTAGCCTAGATATCCAGGTAACACAACTGACTATACAGTAGTGTGTGTGTGTGTGTGTGTGTGTGTGTGTGTGTGTGTGTGAGAGAGAGACAGTCTGTCAGTTGTGTTCAACTCTTCACGACCTGATGGACTATACAGTCCATGGAATTCTCCAGGCCAGAATACTGGAGTGGGGAGCCTTTCCCTTCTCCAGGGGAGCTTCCCAACCCAGGGATCGAACCCAAGTCTCTCGCATTGCAGGCAGATTCTTTACTGTCTGAGCCACAAGGGAAGCCCAAGAATACTGGAGTGGGTAGCCGATCCCTTCTCCAGCGGATCTTCCTGATCCAGGAATCAAACCGGGGTCTCCTGCATTGCAGGCAAATTCTTCACCAACTGAGCTATCAGCGAAGCCCATATAGTACTGTAATAGGTTTCTAGTATGTTTCACACAAATAATACATAAAAAACAAACGCACAAAAATTAAGAAAGCATTTTTCATCTCAGAGTACAAGATCTTGACAAGTGAGTCGTCCTGCACAACAGCTGGCGCACAGGGGCTGGCATTCAGGGGCTGGCATTCGGGGGCTGGCATTCGGGGGCTGCCACTGGGTGAGGAGGTAAGAAGAGTTCCTGAGCGGAGGAGGGAGAGGGCTGAGCTGGAACAGCGTCAGAAGCGGGAGACAGGGGTAGGGGAAAGCTGCAACTTCACTCACTCCTGATGCTGACGGACTGCAGGTTTGCATCGTTGAAAGTCTGCAGCCTGAAGGTTTGTCTGTAGGGGCCTTATTGTACAAGCATATCACCCTCCTGTGGGCTCTTGGCCATTCTTCTCTGTCTCAGACACACAGCGCACACATTAACGACTTTGTTTTGAAGCTCCCGGAGGCACGTCCATGCCCGGTGCGAGATGATACATTCCTGGAATTCACAGGCCAGCCTGGTTGATTTCTGCATGTGACTCCCTTCACACAGGGCAGCCTTTCGATGACTGTTTGCAGACTGCCCAGGTGGAGGACAGGAGAGGAACACGGAGGCAGTGACTCCTGTAAGGGGTGTCTGAAGGGTGAATGATGAAACGGGCTCAGGACACCTTTCGTTCTTCCATTTGACCTGTAGCTTTGGAAGTTGAGACCCTCCCATCTCTAGGGCATCAGGTGGGTAGACGAACTCCCCTGAGATGAACCTGCAGAGAACTTTGATCATCACGTGCAGAGAAGAGGTGAGGACAGATCTGAGACTAGCCTCCTCTTGTTTTTTGCAAAGAGGCGTACTTTATATAACACCCCTTGGTCACAAAGTGGCCATCTATTGCTCAGAATAGTGTTTAAAATTTCCCCCCAGAATGCTTCCAAGGAACTCAGGATGGATGTATTTATCTTGATATAAAAATCAACTTGATTTTGAGAGTGAAATTGTCATTTTGGTTTCTCTTACGTAGCAGAATGTGATAGCTACAAAGCCACAGGATTTCCGCAAGTACCATAAACACATTTAACCAGGTAGATTGTTTTCAAAAGGTTCCTACACAGGCCACTTGGGTACAAAGGGTCAAGCGCAGTCCAAACAAATGCACACCAGTAACAGGTACAAAGGGCCCATGTCCTTGGTGAATGATTAATCATAAGCCATCATAAACAAAAATGTTCCATACGTTTGATAAACAGGTTTGTAAAGGAGCATCGGAAACACAGAAGATAGTCACATCTTTCAAAACGAAAGGTCAGGGGTAAGAGAGCTGCGTGATACTGGGGGCTTTTATAATTTTGAGGGGTTTTGTTTAATACTTGGAGTCACGACCTGGGTGGCTAGGTCTATACCCACAAGTTAGTAACAATATATGCATCTGTAATTGAAACTTGAGTATTTCTTTCATTCTCTTCTGTTCTCCAGTCAGTAGATTATTTTATGCACGTCTACTGCCAGACTGCTCTAAGGGGACGTTCGTTTTCTTTCCCTGCATTTCCTCCTTGCGGGAATAAGAATTAACCATGGCAACCACAGATGGAAAGGCTGCTACACCCGTTTGCAAAAATAAAAACAAAACACTGTCACATATTCTGAGTAGCCTAAGAATAAGCAGGCCAGAATACTGGGGTGGGGAGCCTTTCCCTTCTCCAGGGGATCTTCCCAACCCAGGGACCGAACCCAGGTCTCCCGCATTGCAGGTGGATTCTTAACCAGCTGAGCCACCAGGGAAGCCCAAGAATACTGGAGTGGGTGGCCTATCCCTTCTCCAGGGGATCTTCCCGACCCAGGAAGTGAATTGGGATCTTCCACCTTGTAGGTGGATTTTTTACCAGCTGAGCTGTCAGGGAGGCCCAGGAATACAGAGAGACTATAACAAGAGAGATGAGCTTTTGTTTTTTTATCCACAGATGTGCTGAATGACAAGGCCAAGTGCATGTCTTCTACTTGGAAGATTACACAATATTTTCCAATTCTCCAATATTTTTTCTGTATTGGACAGCAGAATCTGTTTGCTTCAGAACACTTCTCAAGCTGAACTTAAGGAATTATAATTGAGGGCCACTTTATATTAATAGGTCACATAAGGAAACCATTTCTTTCCTCTGGGTAAGAGTCCCCTGAAGTATAGGTACAGCCGACCTTCTCGGTACTGAAAGCAGGAAAGAAGCCTGCCGTGGATACAAAGGATTGCAATAAAGACAGCTGTGTGGGACTTCCCTGGTGATCCAGCGGTCAAGATCGCCAGCTCCCGATGCAGGGGGCCTGGATTTGATCCCAGGTCAGGAAACTACATCTTGCATGCCACAGTGAAAGAGTCCACGCGTCAAAATGAAGACCTGGGGCAATCAAATAAATAAATATTAAAAAAAGAAGAAGAAGCAAAGAATGAAATTCTTAAGAAAAAGAAAAGAAGGAAGAAATCTGTGGGCCGATCCCGGCAGGCCTCTGTGACTTAGGGAATAGAATCACAACCTGGAAGAGCAAAGGGGGTGGGCCTGGTGATGAGAGCGCTTTAGGGTCATAGGTCGATGGCAACACTTGAGAAATGGTCGCTTAGCCTCATCCTCGGGGCCAAGACAGAAGAGGCCCTTCTCCCCTTGCTACCGCAGCCCCCGCCTTCCCGCCTCAGTCCCCGAGTCTTCTTTCTGTGGACAATGCAAGCAAACCCCAAGGAGAACAAAGCCCCACCTGTGTTCCAGGAGATTTTGTTTATGAAGGGTCGGATATCTTGTTGAAGCATGAGATTTAAAAAAAAGGGAATAAAGAAATGGGAAGGCAGAAAATACAATTCCATGTGTTTCCTGAAAGATGTTATTTCTTTTATGTAAATAATTTCTTTTTAAATTCTAGAGGATAAGATGGTTGGATGACATCACTTACTAGATGAACATGAACTTGGGCAAACTTTAGGAGACGGTCAGGGACAGGGAAGCCTGGCGTGCTGTTGCCCATGGGGTCGTGAAGAGGAGGACCCAACTTGGCGACTGAACATCAACCACAATTCTAGAATCTATGTTTTCTTCCTTCTCCTTCCCCCCAAGAGCACGAAGTCTGAAGGACCCGTGCGTGGAGCAGCCCACAGGAAGCGCTTTCCCTCCACGCCGTATGGCGGCCTCTGGGATGGCTGTGTGCCCCAGCGGGGTCTCCTGAGGTCCCCACTCCTCCACCGGCCCCCACCTCCCCAGGCTCTGGGCTCCCTACTCTTCACTGCTCTTGGTTCCCTTCTGCCCCCCTGGACCGCAGTACAGAGGTCAAAGCCCAGGGGGTTTAAATGGATAGTACAGATCCTCTGATTTTGTTACCATTTTATGCTGGGATTTTCTATACAAGGAGCTTTGGCGAGATTCTCCAGTCCTCCAGGGTTCTTCTCTTTGGAGAGAAATCTCAGCCCCACAAAGGGATGGACACATCAGAGGAGACAGTGCCCAGAGCTTGTGCAGTGAGGGGCTGGGCGTCGCAGCAGCTCCTTTGAAGGATCGTTCCTCCTTCAGGAAACTCGGACGAGTGTCACGAGCTCCTGACCCCTCCTGACCTGAAAGCTGACCCCTGTAACTTCACTGCAGCCCACAAAAGCGGGGTGACCCCCCTGGAGATCCTTCTCATCTCCTTTTTGCCTTTTCAAACATCCTCGTTCTCAGCTGTTCCTCCTAGGATATGATTCTTCTCTCCAAGTAGGTTCCAGTCTATTTTTACCAACAAAGCAAATATTTTAAACCTACCATTTTGATGGATCTGTTAAAGTTCATATATGTCAATCGTTAAACTGTACACCTTAACCACGTACAACTTTTAATCATCAATGATACTTCACAATCCAGGAAAAATTTTATATATATAAAAACATATATATATATAACATTTTATATGTTTATATGTAATAACTTTCTATTCTGTAGCTTACTTTTTAAAAAAAACTTATGCTTCCCCTTTTTAAATGCTCTTAAGACATATTTTAAATGATTCTAATTAATGATGGTTCTAGAGAAGGAAACCTTTCTACAACTGTTGGTGGGAATGTAAATTGGTGCAGTCATAATGGAGAACAGTATGAAGATTTCTTAAAAACTAAAAATAGGGTTCTGATATGATCTATCAATCTTAATTCTGGACATATACTCAGGAAAGATGAAGACTCTAATTTGAAAAGATATGTGCACCCCAGTGTCCATATCTACACTGTTTATAATGGCCAAGACATGGAAGCAACTAAGTGTCCAACAACAGATGAATGATAAAGAAAATGTGGTACATGTATACAATGGAATACTACTCGGTCATAAAAAAGAATGAAACCATGTCATCTGTAACAACATGGATGGGTGGATGTAGAGATTCTCATACTAAATGAAGTAAATCAGAGAGGCCATGTATCCTGTATGTCATTGATATGTGGAATCTGAAAGAAATGATACAAATGAGCTTATTTACAGAACCAATAGCCTCACAGACATAGAAATCAAACTCACGGTTACTAGAAGGGAAGCGGAGAGGGGTGAATCGGGAGTTTGGATTAACAGACGCACACCAGTATATACAAAACTGATAAGCAGCAAGGTCCTACCGTGGAGCCCAGGGAGCCGTGCTCAATATCTTGTAACAACCGATGATGGAAAAGAACCTGAAAAGGGGTACCCATGTAGATATAACTGAATCACTTGCTGTATACCCGAGCAGTTGTGAATCAACTATGCTTCAATAATACATAAATAAAATAATGGCGATAGGCATGAACTCTTGCATAGACCACGTGCTGCACCAATCCTGCTTCATTCACATGCATCCTGTAATTATCATCAGCATCCTATAAGTGAAAACCACGATCAAGCCACAATACATGTGGGCTCCACACCTACCCAAGTCCATCACAGATGAGATGGAAAAAGTCAGGAGTCAAACCCAGATCTGACCATTTCCAGAGCCTGGGTTCTTGTCTGCAATCCGGTCTGCCTTCCTGCTTCTGTGTTTTATTCGGGTTACGGCTAAAAGGGTGCTCTGTTGCCTGGTAACATTTTGTAGCTCCAGCTCTTTGGCACATTAGCCTGGTGGCCATGTTCCAGAGGTCCCCCTTTCTCTCCCACACTTATCTCTGGTTACATTCCGTTTTGCAAACTCACATCCACAAACTGCAAGGAATCTGAGCCTGTAGATCATCTGTCTGACTGACAGCTGTCTGCCAATTTCATGTCTCAGACGCATTCCGTGTTTCTTTGTTTGAATCAGGCTTGTCTTTCAAGTCTCATTTCTTTAGATCTACTTACCATCAGAAACTTTCAAACTGCCTTATTGATACATCTGGCTTCCTAGGACGTGCTAATGGCAAAGAATCCACCTGCCAATGCAGGAGATGCGGGTTTGATCCCTGGGTTGGGAAGATTCCCTGGAGGAGGGCATGACAACCCACCCAGCATTCTTGCTGGGAAATCCCACGGACAGAGGAGCCTGGCCGGTTACAGTCCATGGGGTCACCAAGAGGCAGACACAGCCGAGCACACACACACACACACACTGACACATGTGTGACTTTGAAGAACCTGTTTTTTTGGTCTCTGCTCCCAGGGCACCGGGCTTCCCTCATAGGGCACGTGGTAAAGAGTCTGTCTGCAATGCAGGAGAGCCAGCTTCAATTCCTGGGTGGGGAAGGTCCCCTGGAGAAGGAAATGGCAACCCACTCCAGTATTCTTGCCTGGAGATTCCCATGGGCAGAGGAGCCTGGTGGGCTACAGTCCATGGGGTCGCAAGAGTTGGACATGACTTAGTGACTAAACCACCAAACCACCACCACCCAGAGCATCCAGTTCTTCCCCTTTATCAAATAGAGGTCACTGCCAATGTCTTTTCTAAAATCAGGGTGACGACTCATCAGTATGATGAAAGGTGGCTGTCTGGTCACATCCTCTGTGTTCAGCCCGACAGCTCTGGGGAGTTGAACTGTCCGACTGTCTCTCTATTTTGCCTCTGTGTGAAACTTAAAAGCTAAGCTGCAGTCACAGCCCGAGTTTTCTCTTCTCTTTCATCCAGTGAGTGATTTGTGTGTGCTCTCTGACATATTAATATGGCCTTTGATCTTCACCAAGACCCTGCCCTACACGCCCAACCCTCGCTGGCAGTGTTTCTCCAGGCACAGCTCCGTCTTCCTTACGGGTGCACTAGTCTGTTACGGCTCTTGTCACCAAGGACCACAAACTAAGAGGCTTAAAATCACAGAAATGTATTGCACCACAGTTCTGGAGGCCAGAAGGCCCGAATCAGGATGTTGGCAGGGCCACGCTCCCTCTAAAACTAAGCAAACAGGCTTCCTTGCCCCTTCTGTCTTCTGGTGGGGCTGCTCCTCAGTCTCCCTTGGCTCACAGCTGCATTCATCTCTGTCTTCACAGGACCCCCAGGTGTGTCTCCATCTCTTCTATCCATGAGGACATCATCCTATTGGATTTGGAGTCCACCCCAGTGATTTCATCTCAAGATGATCACATCTGCAAAAATCTTATTTCCTAATAAAGTTACATTTATAGGTGCTGGGGGTTTGAAGATTTCAATACATCCTTTCTTAGGACACTATTCAACCCATACTGGTATGGAGCCCTGCTTCTGTTTAAGACTGTGTACTCTTTGTCACCAAGTTCCAGTAATAAATCCCACCGGTCCAAAGCTCCATGTCATTTTGTAAGATTACAATTACCATCTTAAATGATGACCTCAAACTCACATTATTTATTGCCTTGGGTACTGGCCGGCAGACAAATGGGTACACACATCTTGTCTGTTTTTTTCTCTTCTCCTACCTTCATATCTCAGGATATCAGCATTTCATCATCTACAGGTTTCTACGTGACACTGAGCACCCACCACCTGCAAGGCCATGTTTGTCTCCAGCCTCTAGAACCTACCAAATCACAGTCTGCCTTTCTCCTGTCTCATCCTCTATGTAACCCTACTAATGTGGTTTTCTTTTTTTCAAATCACTCTGTGGAAGTGATTTAATATATATAACTGTAGATATTTAACTTATACAACTTAATGAGTTTGGGGATAAATACACACCAGTGAAATCATTACCACCATCAAGGCCACGGACATCTCCATTGCCCCCAAAGTTTCTTCTTGCCCCCTTTATTTGTATTATTATCATCATTATTATTACTAGTGTATATGTCTGTGTGTTAAGAACACAGAACATAAGACCTATGGTCTCAGCGAGTTCCAAGTATACAACACAATACTGCTAGCTGTAGGCATGTACTGAGCAGTAAGCAGGTGTTATTCATCCTGCACACCCAGAACTTCATGCCCCTCAACCTTCATCTCTCCACTTTCTCCTCCCCATGATCCCTGCCGACTATCATTCGACCCTCTGTTCTGTGGAAAGTGTCATCCATCTGAGTGCCTGTGTCATCACTGGGGATCTTGACCTGCACAGTTAGTTTTTCATTGCTTCCACCTTCTTTGCAGATCTTTTTCCAGGCACAATGTGAATACTTTACCTCTATGTACTGTCATATGTAAACCACAGAATCATTTTAGTGGCCTGTACGTTGACCCCCTGGAGAAGAGAATGGCTACCCACTCCAGTATTCTTGCCTGGAAAATCCTCCGGACAGAGGAACCTGGTGGGCTACAGTCATGGGGTGGCAAAGAGTTGGACACGACTTAGCCGCTAAACCACCACCATACTTTGAAGATTGGCTTTTAAGAAAATAAGATATACTGCCAAAACTCAGTGGCTCAGAAACATTTTAAAATGACTCTTGACTCTAAAGAGAAAGCAAGGAGACTTTGTCCTCTCTTGAAATGGGATACGATTTCCAAGATGCCCCTTTCGGATCATACCTGCGTGGGCCCGAAGGAAACAAATGCTGATTCTGACTAGCCTGTGGGAAAAAACAAGTGGTTGAATTAAATTCAGTATAATAAAAACAAAACAAGCAAATGAACACCAGAATACATGACCTCAGTTTGTGGGTGAGTCTGAAGTGAATAGGACTTGTGTTTACTTCTTGTTCCTTACGTGTGTGTGGTCTGTTTCTCTGTGGGGTTGGGATCACGCTTGCTGAAAGTCCCAGATGGGACTCTGTCCACTAAGAAAGTCAGCTCAGAAGGACCGTGACAGACGCGTTTGAACCTTCAGACTTGTCCATAAGTTATGGAACATTCTCTCTGCAGAAGCTGGGCATGGGTGCCAGCCAGTTCCCAGCCCAGCGGAGACCCCCTCAGACGTTGGTCTTCAAACTCCCTGGCTTACTAAAAGACAAAGGAAGAAAGCCACAAAAGTCATTACCTTTCCAAAGCCCAGCCCTCTCCCCCTCTTTCTTCGCTTCCTTCTCTGAGCAGCATGTGGTGCCTGTGATCACTAGTTGAGACTCAGCGGTGTCCCTTGAGTTAATCTCCCAGTTCTAATCTTCTTCCCTTCTCATGACTGACAAACACACGCCAGTCTGAGGGCAACCGCGACACCTTTGCGATTCTTCCTTCTCTCCCCATCACGTGGAAGGAGAAGGCCCCCGACTCAGGCTGTCTCACCGGGTACCAGCCCACAGCTCGCCATCATGCTCCCCTGCGAGGGAGGACACAAAACCAGCGTCTTCTTTCTGTCCTCTGGGAAAGGTCCCAGCCATGTATTCAGAGCCGGACGGGGACGCTTCCCGGGCGGGTCCAATGCTGGAGGCCAGGCTGTGTCTGCCTGGCTGACCGTCTAGACGCCTGCCTCTCTGAAGCGGGCCACGGGAATGGCGCGTCAGGTGTGGACCTATGATTGTTGAAGACAGTCCACTGTTGACTCTACATGGGAAGACCTTTTCTCGAGTGGGTCCTTACAGCCGTCCAGATTGTGCAAGTGAAAGTCACTCAATCGTTTCCGACTCTTTGCGACTCCATGGACTATGCAGTCCATGGAATTCTCCAGACCAGAATACTGGTGTGGGTAGCCGACTGTTCCCAACTCCAGGAGATCTTCCCAACCCAGGGATCAAACCCAGGTCTCCCACATTGCAGGCAGATTCTTTACCAGCTGAGCCACCAGGGAAGCCCAAGAATACTGGAGTGGGGAGCCTATCCCTTCTCCAGGGGATCTTCCCGACNGCTGAGCCACCAGGGAAGCCCAAGAATACTGGAGTGGGGAGCCTATCCCTTCTCCAGGGGATCTTCCCGACCCAGGAATTGAACTGGGGTCTCCTGCATTTTAGGCAGATTCTTTACCAGCTGAGCCACAAGGGAACTGTGGTGACCAGTAAATGGCAAATGACCATTTCCAGATGTGATGAGCCAGGAAAGGACCTCTGAAGTGAGGGAGAACCCTCCCAAAGCGGTAAGTCCAAGCCAGAAATGCCACCCATTTTTACCTGCCTTTCACATGTCAGTAATAAAAGTGCCAACCTGTTGAGAGGGACTGTGGGCATTGTTCATTGGAGCTCACACACCGACGTGCTCCAGCTCTGAAAGATGATCCTGCGGCTGCCGGTTAGCTCACAGGGCCAGGTGTGGCCGTTCCTGTCGGGTGAGGCCCCAGGCAGCCCCGTGCACTCCAGGTGCAGCCTGAATGTCCTCTGGGCAGCGGTCACAGCCGCTATTTGCATCAGGTTGTCAAGGTGATGCTGACGCTCACATTTCTGGCAGCAAATTAACTCTTCCTCTCCCCGTTGGCTGGGTTATAAAATGAGGTGTAGCATATTAATGACCGATACTCATGTCAGAAGATTAAATTGAACGCACTGAAATCCGAATTGGCTATTAAGATGTAGACACAGGAACATTAAAAAGAGAGAGAGAGACAGGCCACAGACTGCTAACCCTGACGGCTCATCGCAGCCAGCGCTCTGCCTCCTATGGTAACAGGGTGTTTGATTAACGATGCCCCCACTCCACCCCCAGCATCATCCCCACCACTGTCTGCCAATTTCTTCTGTTTTCATCTTAAAAAAATTCTTTTTTCTATATACTTTCCTTGTAGCCTTACTCTATCCTTAAATAAGATCATGCTTCTGTAAATGAGAGCAAGTTCGCGTTGGAGAGGAGCTGTGTTCACTCAGAAGATGTTGGGGTTCCTTGGAATGCCATCAGTATCCTCATCAGGGTGTCCAGATGAGGTCAATAAGAAGGATATTCAGACAAAGAAGGGAGAATCCGCGGCAATGAGCACACTCCAAACCTCAGGGATGCCGGCCGTCTCCCCTACACGGGGACCGTGAGCTGGGAAAACCCATCTCGAAGGCGCCCTGGGATGGCTGAAGAAAATGATGATATATTAGACCGGTGCACCGCATATGTGGGCTTCCCTGTGGCTCTGTATATCAGAGCCTGTGATCTATCAACAGCTCATTCATTGTTGTTCAGCTGCTCAGTCGTGTCAGACTCTTTGTGACCCCATGGCCTGCAGCACGCCAAGCTTCTCTGTCCACTCTCTCCTGGAGTTTGCTCAGACTCATGTCTATTGAGTCAGTGATGCCATCCGACCATCTCATCCTCTGTTGCCCCCTTCTTCTGCCTTCAGTCTTTCCTAACATCTGGGTCTTTTCTAATGCTTCGGCTCTTCACATCAGGTGGCCAAAGTGTTGGAGCTTCAGCTTCAGCATCAGTCCTTCTGACGCATATTCAGAGTTGACTTCCTTTAGGATGGGTCTGATCTCCTTGCAGTCTCAAAACTTCATCACTGAGAATGGGACAAAAAAGGAGTCAGAGGAAAATGCCCTTTCTCTGGCATCTCTGGCACCCCTCACTTCTGATCAGGGTGACCCAATCTCCTAATGGTGCCACTCCTCGAAGGAGTCAGGTCAGAACTGAGGGAGGTCCACCTGCTTCTCTCAGCCTCCAGTTCAGATATTTGCTCATCTCATCTAGAAACATCCTTGTGGGCACACCCAGCATCACATTTGACCAAATGTCCAGGTGTCCTGTGGTTCCATCAAGCCAACACATAAAATCCAGCATTGCGCCTTCTGACCCGAATCCTTGGCTCCATTCGTGATATTTTAGCAAGTGGAAAGCAAGGTTCCAGCTCCTTCTCAGGCCTCTCTTGGAATCAGTGAGGTATCTAAGGAAATGGATGAAGCCCATCAACAGAGCAAACTGTGGGTAATCATGTGTGAGATTAAAGAAATATGTGATCTAAACAAGCAAGTTTACAATAGGCTTTTACAGTGTTTTGCACACCAAGTAACCGCAAGTACATCGGATATAATTTGCCTTTCCAAATAAACTGAGACACACAGGTCTTCCTGTGCCCTGCATGCGGAGACTTCTCTCTGAAAACAGCCTCGGGCCCTGTTGAAACGATTCTTCATACCCTTCCTTTCTCCTTCCTGGAAGCTAGGATCAGAGGGAAAGGCAATTTACACGATGCTTGAAAGATTGCGCAGTTGCACAGGATAAACCACACAGGTTCCGAGAGGAGGACGTGTCTGAGGTAGATGGAAACGGGTTTCAACCCTCCTGCTGGTGGGGGTCATCCTCCTGCAGTTGAGAAAGATCGTCCCTGGAGAAACACACCCACGTGCGCACACAGGCATGCCCACGTGCGTGCACACGGGGCAGCTGAGAAAGGAGGCAGGAAGGGGAAGATTTGAGTCGAAAAGCCACGTACCCCCGGGACTTCTACTTTTCGCAGGCAATTTTCATGTCAATGGGTAAATCGAAAATGTGAATAAGAGCTTTTTCTTCTCTTGAACCTGAGGGAAGATTCTATCTTTACCCCCAATTCCAGTGCATTCTGTGAGAGCTGTCAATTTCGGCTTTTAGCGCAAGGTTCCAGGCTCCCCTTTCCCGAGTGGGGGCTGGATCGCTCACTGTCACATACATAATAGAAACTGTGCTTCTCCCCACGCAGCTCGAGTGTTACCGACGTCTGTAGCCTCACTCTTTTCAAGCTGGAACTGGTACCCAGAGCTCAAATCTTGCTCTTTAGATAAAGTGGCCCCTCGGTACCATTTTGACAATTTCGCCTCTCATCACTGTCGCTGGTGAGAAGGATCCCACGGGATTGTACTAATTTAAATTAATTCTTTTGTACCAAGATGATACGGGCTGTGTTCTCCCTCGCCATCTTTTCAGTAGTTTCTAAATTTTACTTCTCCCTAAGCTTCTCCGGGCCACCAGCCAGATTTGGGGCCACAACTCTCCCCCGCTTCCACTTGGCGTAAACAGCCACCTCGCCCACCGACCCCCCCACCCCGCTCCGCCCTTTGCATCTTGAGATGTCCCCATCAAATTGCTTTCATGAAACGGAAGTTTGCTTTTTGTTTTACGATCTGGGATTAGCACAGTGCTTTTATGGGTGTCTGTCTCTTCATGTACCTTTGTTACTTGTTCCCGAGGGGTCTGTCCTCAATGAAAGGTCCAGGGTAGACTTCGGCAATTTACTTTGAATAATGACTATTGGGGTCCCCTCAAATATTTCAAATAAATACTGCGGACTGTAATAAAACAGAGTTCTGAAAGAAAGCCTCAGACACCAGCCAGACTTCAAAACAAATATTTTAATATTGTACAGAACTGTAAAACCATTTATTACTAGAATTAATTGTTGCTCAATTTATTGCCATGATTCCCTCGGTATCAGACAGGAGTTCAACAACAGTGCAACTTACATCCTGCTGTTTGCTCTCCGAGTAATCGTTCTGCAGGGTGTAGCCTGGCCCCCTGGGGGGTCCAAGTATTTGGAAGTGGGGTGCTCTGCGGAAAGGAGCTTCTGGGCTCCACTCCTTTTTTCAAAGTTGTGGTTGATTTACAATGCTGTTGTGTTTGTTTCCGGCGTACAGCAGAGTGATTTATTTATATACATAGCCGCATATTGCCATGTTCTTCTTCATTTTCATCATAAGTTGTTATAAGGCATTGACTGCAGTTCCCCAATGCTTTATACATTGCACCCTCTGAAGAGACTTCTCAAAAGATGAGCTCCCAGAATGTTCTGAAGCAAAGAAGGACAACCGAATTAAATCATGGCCTCTCGGGATCACAGGGCCACTGAGGGACTAGGCTGAGAGCTTCTTCTGTTTGTACTTAGAAGGACATGCTCTTCTGTACCGTGGCGGCCCGAGGTGTGTGTGGAGCAGCGGGCTGCAGCCAGCGCTGGGGCGGAACCCCACGGGGCCATGTGAGCCTCATTCTCCTTTGGGTCGTGAAGAGCCCAGTTGCAACTTGACACCTGACTTTTTCCAATCTGCCCCGCTCCTGGAACTTCTTGGGATGATTCGGGAACTGAACGGTGGATTCTCCCCACTGCCCACAAATAAAATAAACCGTCGTTTCCCTCCCCTGTCCCCTCGGGCTGCAGGCCGCCGGGAACATGTCCAGTGCCTTCCTGGGTAGCCTAAGCCTACCGCTGGCTGTGATCATGCAGACCCACAGTGCTCTCTTCGGATCCGAATGAAGTCAGTTTGGCTTCAGCAGGAACAAATGCAGTGAACCTTGAGAAAGCATCGCTCTTCTTCCTCTTCTGTTTTTCCTTTTGGCAGCTCTTCACGGGAATCTGGGTTTACTGGTTGAGGACAGAGCCTTGTGTTCAGAGTGAATTGAAAAGGAGAAGTAGGAGGAAGGAGCAGTCAAATTGAGCACGAAAGATTTCATTGACAAAAGAGGGTGCGCCTAAAACAATCTTTTTCCGCGGACGTGTTGACCTTTCAAAGCACCTGAACTCTCGTAAGATTTTTAAAAATCGTGCAATGAGGATACAGTGATGGCGCTTCTGGTAATCCCGGCTCATGGTGTTAGGGTGATCGCTCTACCAGCAGGCTGCCCACTCGTGCCTTTGTTTTTCTACCCTTGGGGTCTCAGACTTTGGCAGAGTCAGCAGACAGGACCCCATTTTAAAAGCCAGTCAGATCTCCGGACTGTAGGATGCAATCCAGACTCACACAGTCTCTCCTCTCGGATCCCAAGGCCGAGAGGGTCGTCCTAGAGATGGGACTCGAGTGCCACGTGCTCTCTCTTCTCTCGAGATAGACGTTACCTGGTGTGCTCTGCCAGGCGGAATTTTCGAGGTGACTGGCTGGCACACGGATGTACTGTGTCAAGTCAGTGACGTTCTCTCTTTTAAAACAAAACAACATCCCTCCGGGCTCTTCCCTCGTGCGTACATGGTGGCAAGTAATTGTTTGCCAAGCTTTCTCTCTCCTCCCTCTCTGTGCTCCATTGAGATCATGGAAATGCAAAGCAAATATCCATGGAGTAACATGCCTCAGAGAGTATTTATTTAAGAGTATTATTCCAGGATGTGCACACAGATAAAGACTTTGTGTAATGAGTGAGTGACTCCAGAGGCCAAATACCAAGAAGTCATACTCTGTACCCAGGGTGTCCTGGCCAGGGTGAGGTCACTCAGGGCCCACTCAGGACATGCCCTTAAAAAACAGTCACCTTGCCAAGCTCCAAATCCGCGGGAGCAGGCAGAAACGCAAGGGAGGAGCTTAGGAAAATGCCCCAGGGTGCAGTCAGTTTGTTAGGAGATCTAGGTCAGAAGCAGGCAAACTAAACCTGGGGGACGGGCAGGATTGGGGATTGGGATGGGGAACACATGTAAATCCATGGCTGATGCATGTCAATGTATGGCAAAAACCACTACAATATTGTAAAGTAATTAGCCTCCAACTAATAAAAATAAATGAAAAAAATAAAGAATAAAAAAATAAACCTGGGGGATGGAGGAAGAGAAGGGAGGCCTTCCAGATCCTTCCAGATCCTTCTAGAGCCAGTGGGCACTGGCAGAGGTCCAGGAAGCCTCTGGGCTTGTCAAGCGCTGGCAGCTCAGAGCTTGCTTCTCATTTAGCTCTTCAAGGACTCAAAGAGGCAATAGCCGCTCCCGCTTTTGATGTCCTGCGGAGTCTACAGGAACGACAGGAACCATCGGTATTTGGAAATCAGGGTCATGGGCGCCGACCCGCCCTTGTTCCCTGCACGTGCAGCGGACACCGAAGCACTGACCGTCTGCTTCAGACTAAGACTCGAATCAGGAAGCACACGAGAGTCTCTGCATATTTCATGATTATTGACTTTTTAAATTGGTTTTAAAAGAAAAGCTTTCTGGACGAAATACAGGTTTGAAAGGATGGCTTCAACCTCACACTCCTTCTCGTTCACTCTCGCCTCCATGCATTCGCTTCACCATCCTCCTCGAGTTTCCCATAAACCTTTGTCTGTGCTGCAAATCGTTTTACCACGGAAAACACCGTACACGGGGCAAATGGTGTAATGAACAGATTTTTCATAAACAGACCCGTGTGTTCACTGACTGCCTAGGAAGCATGCTTCGAGGTGCTCGTGAGGAAGCACAGCGGGGCCCAGCAGAGTCTTCCTCAGGGAGCCAGGCTTCCCGTTTTCCATAATAAGAACATAAAGAATCGCTTTTTATTGATATGGGAACGCATTTTTATTGCTTTCTCTGATTTAGCATCTTTCCTGAAATGAGCAGATTAGACTCCTCATTTCATTAAAGCAAGATTACTGGCCCTGCTTCATTATCAGCGTTCTGATTCTTAGGGAAAAGCAATCTTCCACAAAGCTTTTTGTTACTTAATGATGTACAGAGTGTGGCGATCGTAAAATTCACATGGAGCTCTGGTAGAAATGCACACGTGGTCTTCATGTCCCAGACATGGAGAAAGCAAAAGGTCATCTTTTTCTTTCCTTTGTTAGATTGCATCACCTTAGTGGGAGAAAGGGCTTCCCAGGTGGCTTGGTGGTGAAGAATCTGCCTGCCATGCAGGAGACCCTGGTTCGATCCCTGGGCCGGGAAGATCCCCTGGAGCAGGACATGGCAGCCCATTCCAGTATTCTTGCCTGGGGAATTCCATGGACCGGAGCCTGGCGGGCTCCAGTCCGTGGGTTGGCAAAGAGTTGGACACGACTGAGCACACATGGAGACCAAGTGGGGGAAACCATTTCAGCTCAGCTGCTCAGCAAGAGGTCGTCCACGGGTCCTAGGTTGGGATGGTTCACAGCTGCGTATGCTGCTCTCAAGTCAGATGGGTACCAAGGAAATACCCATTCCACAGATGGAGAGGCTGAGAAGGGCAGTGTCGGTTAACTCCCCTGGAAAGAGAAAATGTGCAAGTTGTGAAGTGGAGAGAACTTGAGATGTTCTGAAATTCCCATCAGCTGCTCCACCCAAGACTTTTAAGAAACGGCAGTGGGGTGCAACCAAAGTTTTTGCTGATTCATACCAAATAATCTTTTCAGTTTCTCCTCTCTTGTCAGAGGGCCAAGAAAAACCTCTGTTTGTCTCTCCTGGATGTTCTGTTCCACTTGGATGTATACCCGCTGTCAGCTGCAGCAGCCCGTCAGGTGTCTACCAGCCAAAGCTGGACGGTCCAGGCAGCTAACACCCGCGGGTGCTGCCCCTGGGGGACCCAGGGCACACTGCCTTCACATACCTTGTTCCTTCTGTCTCCACTGGGAAAGCGGCACTTAACCGGCCGCCCAATTGTGGGAGATGCTTCACAAAAGCAGGGGTCTACCTCCTGGGGAGCTGGGGATGGAAAAAGGCATTCCTGCAAAATGCTGGGGCAGCCCCACCCGCCTGGAGAGGACACAGTCTATGCCAGCTACGACTTCCGCTCTTAGTGGAGTAGGAACACCAATACCTTTATATCCCTGAATCTCCCAACCCACAGCGCCTTGAACACTGAGCCTGCATTTGTGGCTACAATTTCTGATCAGTAGGAGGGACTTGACCTGGTTTAAAACCTTCCAGGTGACTATGACACGCAGCCCAGCTTGAGAGCCCACCACTTTGGGCCCTGCAGTGGAAATGGCTGTCCCCTAATTCATGGTGAACACAGGGGCCCAGAGAGGTTGAGTCATTTGCCCGAAGTTGCACAGCTGAGTGTCGGAGCTATGGTTACAAGCTTAGGTTTTCTGAGCCGGAAAGCACCACCCTGGCTGAGTATTGGGATCACCCAGGAAGAGGCTCTAAGGACTGAAGCCAGGAGCTCATTTGACGTCAAGCAACCTTATTTTCAAAGTTCCCAGAAGAATCTAACGTGAAAACTGGATTTGAAGACAACTTCTCTGACCTGAAAATGGACTACCTGCTTCAAAATTTCCTGGGGAATGTATTAACAATACAGATTCCAGATTCCACCCCAAATCCCGCAGATCAGAACAGATGAATAGAAGCCAAGGATCTGGATTAGCATCCAGGGAGAGCTTCTCTGGCAATTTCCTTACACACACACGGAAATTTGAGAACCGGTGTCTACCTTATGCCTCCAGCTGTTTCCATTTACGGAGATTTCTCTGTTTCTCTCACTTTTCTCTTCCCTCCTCTTACCTCTTTTTGTTCTCCTTGTAGTAATACTAACAACAATTTTTAAACTATGTGTTTTTTTTTCACTGTGGCATGCAAGTATTTTTTTTTTCAGTCAATAGCTGTGTAGAGAAAAAAAGTTTCTTTTTCTCACATACACACACACCTCTTTTGTAGTTGGTCTGACAGTCTGTGTATTAAAACAAAATGAATCCAGCTTCTTAGCATAAACTTCTTTTAAGACTGAAGACTTTCAGCAGAAAATTATATCGATTCTAATTAACCAGCATAGTTACAGAAGGGCTGTCTTGGCCTTTCTCTAGCAGGCAGAGCTATGTATATGGTTGAAGTTTATATCATTTTTAATTTAGATTAATCGGGTTTTACCCTTCCTTTTTTTTTTTTTTTTTGCCAGTTAGGGTAACATAGAATGATGTTCTTTTATTCACATAGCCTGGATTTGCTGGAATAGAGAATGGGGAAAAGAAAGAACAGAGGATAGGGACAGAAGAGAGAAAAGAGGAAGATACAGTCAGACTGAAGATGATAAAGCAGTAACCAGAGCGGGCGAAGTGGGGGAGGTCAGGAAAGAAGGGCGATGGAGGGGGCGGGGAGG